>BPLR01005946.1:0-49547 GCA_021605095.1 Caerostris extrusa
CTTACGTATTGCTGTACCGTACTAGTAGGAACGTAAACAAAGAAATAAAACTAAAACAAGTGTACCCTTTTTCCTATCCCTTGACGTAACATTTTTTCCAGTTTCCTAAAATCTTTTCCTGGCTCTAGACTGATCATTTGTTGAAAAGATCTCATTATTGTTCTGATATTTTAAGTGCAAGGTAAAAGGAAATAAGTGAACGCAATCTTTTCCTACCGACCTTTAGGTTTGTTATCTTTTATTTGTGGCCTTGTTTGCAAGCAACGTCGCTCTTTGTCCAGTACTGAAGCATACTAGTATGGTGAATCTTTTAGTTTTACTTTTTTTCTTAGTTTTAGATCTCTTAGCTTTCTTTTTCTTTTAAAGAAAAAAGTCTCAAGGTGCCAGACTTGTAAATAGAGAAGCTTTTTAAATCTCACTCGAAAGGAAAGTTTTTTGATGGTGGATTTTCAGTTTTGTTTGAGGTTCTTAAATTCCAAAATAAATATGTATTGAATCAATAAAAGTGATGCTTTTGAGACATAAAGTGTCGAAGAAGAAATTTGACATACTATTTAATTTTTTAACATTCTCCTCTTTTATTGAGAATATATTTTTCGTTTTTTTTACCCTTTTAAATATCATAAATCTAGCAGAAATGAAAAAAATTAACTAAAAAAAAAAAAAAAGCTTACTTTGTTTTTTATAGTGTGTAAAATAATCAATACCAAAGAAGCAAAGGATTAAAGATGTTCTGTACTTTAACAAAAGTTTTATAGAATAAATGTCTTTTAGTTTCCAAAAGTTCATTGACAATTAGTCAGTACTGTCTTTAAACGAAATTAAAAAACAATTTTCTTAAGCCAAAGCAATTCTTTTACTTCCATTTAAATATATCCCATGATAAAATACTTAACATAATTAAAGTCCTTTTTATGTTGTTGTCTATGATTATTCTTTAAACAATTTTAATCTTTATTTTTTAACAACAATGAGGTTCTTTACAATATACTTTAAAATTATTATGGTTAAAGCAAAATAACTGTTAAAACTCTGTTAAATCAAAAATCGAGCATTTATATGAAGAAAGGGAACTTTCTTCAAGTTCTTTATTTGAAAATATTCTTTTAAATCACACATTTCTCCCAGTTTCAAGTAAGTGAAGTAGTTTTTAACAAGACTATTTCCTGCCTGCACAGAATCAACTTACTTCTCTGTACTGAAAAAAGTCCACCTTTCCAGTTGAACAAACAATTCTTGCTGTCCCCAAGGATGGAATCAAGCTCAAAAGATTTCTCTCATTTCCACGGTTATATGCCTCTAGTCCAGGTAACTCAAGGATTCTTATCACACTCAGTGCCGTACTAGTAGGGACGTAAACAAAGAAATAAAGCTAAAACAAGTGTACCCTTTTCCTATCCCTAGACGTAACATTTTTTCCAGTTTCCTAAAAATCTTTTCCTGGCTCTAGGACTGATCATTTGTTGGAATAGATCTCATTATTGTTCTTGATATTTGGCAAATGTAAAAGGAAATAAGTGAACGCAATCTTTCCTACCGACCTTTAGGTTTGTTATCTTTTATTTGTGGCCTTGTTTGCAAGCAACGTCGCTCTTTGTCCAGTACTAGAGCATATTTTTTTTCTTAGTTTTAGATCTCTTAGCTTTCCTTTTCTTTTAAAAAAAAAAAGTCTTTAGGTGCCAGACTTGTAAACAGAGAAGCTTTAAATCTCATTCGAAAGGAGTTTTTGATGACGGATTTTCAATTTGTTTGGAGATTCTTAACTTCAAGTATATATATATTTATATTGAAAGATCATACTCCTGATAGACTAGAAAATCTACCTTCCCGTGGTGCACCTGGTAACACTTTTAGTGGCTAAAAGATCTATAACTTGGCATTATTGTTTGATTAATGAACTCCGTTTCAGCATGTTTTGTTGTATTATATGTTTTTTCGTTGTTCTTTTGCTGTAACTGTTCATAATCTGCCATTAAAAATAAAAAAAATTATTCAATCAATAAAAAAGTGATGCCTTTGTGACATAAAAATTGACGAAGAAGAATTTTGACACAGTTATTTAATTTTTAGACACTTTTCCCTTTATTGAGAATGTATTTTCGTTTTTAATCTTTTTAAATATCAGACATCTAGCAGAATTTGAAAAATAAAATTTATCCAAAAAAAGCCTGTTTTTTTATGTGTAAAAGAATCAATATCAAAGAAGCAAAGGATTAAAGATGTTCTGTACTTTAAAAAGTTTAATAGGAATAAATGTGTTTTTAGTTTCCAAAAGTTCATTCACAATTATTCAGTACTATCTTTTTAAACGAAATTAAAAACAATTTTCTTAAGCCACAGCAATTCTTTTCCTTCCATTTAAAAAGATCCCATGTTAAAATGCTTACCATAGTTGAAGTCCTTTTTTTATGTTAATGCCTATGGTTATTCTTTAAACAATTTTTTTTTAATCTTAATTTTTAACAACAATGAAGTTGTTCTTTAGAAAATACTTTTAAATTATTATAGTTAAAGCAAAAATAACTGTTAAAACTCTATGTTAAATCGAAATCCAGCATTTATAATAAGCAAAGGAAGTTTTTTTTCAAGTTCTTTATATGAAAAATAGTCTTTTAAATCACACATTTCTCACAGTTTCCAAGTAAGTGAAGTATTTTATAACAAGACTCTTTTCGGTTATATGTCTAATCCAGGTAACTCCAGGATTCTTATCACACTCTCAGTACCGTACTAGTACCGTCCTAGTACCGTCCTAGTAGGAACATAAACAAAGAAATAAAGCTAAAACAAGTGTACCCTTTTCCTATTCCTTGACGTAATATTTTTTCCAGTTTCCTAAAAATCTTTTCCTGGCTCTAGACTGATCATTTGTTGGAAAAGATCTCATTATTGTTCTTGATATTTGGCAATGTGAGAGGAAATAAGTGAACACAATCTTTTCTACCAATCTTTAGGTTTGTTATGTTATATTTGTGGCCTTGTTTGCAAGCAATGTCGCTCTTTTGTCCAGTACTAAAGCATACTAGTATGGTGGATCTTTTGTTTTACTTTTTTTCTTAGTTTTAGATCTCTTAGCTTTCCTTTCTTTAAAGAAAACAGTCTTAAGGTGCCAGAATTGTAAACAGAGAAGCTTTAAATCTCATTCGAAAGGAGTTTTTGATGGCGGATTTTCAGTTTTGTTTGAGATTCTTGAATCCCAATATATATATATTGGGATTCCAGAATTCTATTGTATATTGAATCAATAAAAAGGATGCTTTTGTGACATAAAATTGTCGAAGAAGAATTTTGACGCAGTTATTTAATTTTTTAAACACTTTGCTTTTCATTGAGACTATATTTTCGTTTTCTAACCTTTTAAATATCATAAAACTAGCAGAATTTGAAAAAAGAAAATTTAACTAAAAAAAAGCTTGTTTTTTTATACTATGTAAAATAATCGGTATCAAAGAAGCAAAGGATTAAAGATGTTCTGTATTTAAAAAAAAAAAAGTTTTATATGAATAAGTTTTTTTTTTTTTTAGTTTCCTTAAAAAAAAAGTTCATTGACAGTTAGTCAATATTATCTTTAAACGAAATTAAAAAACAATTTTCTTAACAAATTATGTTTTTTTTTTTGAATATTTTAATAACAATTATTTTAATAGCTGAACCTAATGATGAAAAATCTATACTTCTTAAAAGCATGAATAAAAAATATATGCATTCATGAAATTGCATTTTTTCTTTTAAATTCGTAATTATTGCATATTATTCGTAATTATGCTGTATAATTTTTATAGAAACGACTATTTTCGAATTGACCCGCATGAAATAATTTGGAATTTTGCAGTTTTTTTAACGACATTTAAAAACTAAAAGCTTCTACTGAAAACTAAATACGAAAATAGAATAATCTGTATTTATAATTAAGTTATAATATGTATTTAATAAATGTATACTTATAACATCTATTACTAAATGTGTATTTTTATATCTATTATTATGTATATTTATAACATCTATTACTAAATGTGTATTTTTTATATATATTAATTAACGCGTATTTATTATATCTATTACTATGCATATTTATAATAAATATTAATTAATGTGTATTTATTATATCGATACTTTTTATTTAATTCCTTGTACGAATGTCTAGGGAATTTAACGGATAATTTTTTTACACGTTTCTTGTATACTTCAAAATATTATTGAATTTTTAATTAAATTGCAATTTCACAAATATTTGCAATGAAAAACTTGATATAAACTTTATCGCTGACATCAAAGCAACATTGTTAAACTTCGTTTCAAAGTTTATCTAGTTAAATATTTGATTTATCCCAGGATTTCATCATCAAACCTTGAACCCGATTTTGAAGTTTCACAGTTCCTTTTACCAGTCATTGAAGCATTGTGATTTTTTATAATTTTCAACTTACATCTAATCTCATAACGTTACATCATTAAGTTAAGACAATCTCGTAACATATTATCTCTGACCAGATTTCCTAACATAACATATAGTATGTAGCAACTTCGAAGATGTTACAGATTTAGTCGAAAGCCAAGTGGATTTAATAGGTAAATAAGAATCCATGAGATATTTACTTGAATTTATTAATATTTTTAGAGTAAAGAAATAGAAAGATTTAGAGTTCAGCTCAGGGAAGGATGGCAGAGCAAATAGCAATACTGCCGAGAGGTGCAGAAGTTATAAGGCGTCTGACATTTACAGCGAATGAAATCAGAAACACATGATTAAATCACTTTGCTTAATATGTTGTATAGCGTGAAAAATGAAGATTTGATAACAGATATGTTAAGACATAGAAAAGGAAAGAAACCGATTAGTTATAGAAAAGGAAAGAACCACTTCTTATGAGAAAATGTGGAAACGTAAGGTTAATAAGTGCAAAAAATGAATTTATTAATTGTAGGTAGGGAATTCAGAAATAACAAATAGGGTAAGATTGCAATCAAACATGTTATATAAGTTTAATTTTTTTTTTGACTATCTAAAACATTAAAGAAATGCTTTATATGGAATCAAATTCTTTAAAAAACCCCTAAAACCCAATTAATATAAAGAAGAAAGTATACATGTTAGTGAACTTTCGAAAGCAAAGATTAAAAAGCTGGCTCAGAAATTTGTAATCTTTTCATTAATTTAAATACTGCTGTATATTTGTGATTAAGAACAGAATATAATATTGTTGATGGCAAATGAGAATAAAAAATGCAATATAAAGCATGACAATCAATATATAGGCTGAGCTTAAACTTTTCTTACGATGCTTATCTTAAAATTCGAAGCAATCATCGTAAAAAGAAACTTAAAATCCCTTTTATTAGCTAATAAGCCATTGAGGCCATATAAAAGGATTTAAATGTCTTTTATAAAGGATTTGCGTCCTTTTAAAGAGCTTCCAGCAAAATGAGGATTTATTTGATTAATGGGTGATTCAAAGGAGATGACGTAAACGGAAATTTATAGAAGAACTTTTAAAACTTATTTAAATTTTTATTTCTTTATTAGCGATATAAACAACAGCAATAAGCAACGTTTAACGAATAAATATTCGTGAAGCAGTAAATAAATATTTGGTAAAGAATATTTGTACTTTTTAAAATTGTATTAATGGATTAAAACATTTAAACATGTTAATTATCAATTTTAATTTTTCATATTTCTGATTGTCACTATGTACAGTTATTCACGAAATCACTTCACTAGACTAAAAATATTTATGCGTAATAAGAAGTAGATATTGTTTCCAAATTATACTACTTTATCCAAAAAAGTAAGACCAATTTTCAATTTAAAATTCCGGGGCTTATGGAATTTCAATTTTTTCCTTTTTTAGGTTGCTGACACTTCAAAATATTTATTAGTGTTTGAGTTACGCATGGCTTTGTCAGATGCTAAAACTGATTCCGGCGATTTTTGAAATGTCTGAATTAATTGAGCAAAGAATCTTCAATAAATTTTGTTTGCGGAAACGTATAGAATGTTGCAAAAGACATTCGGTGAACATTCCTATATTGAAATGTTTAGAGATTGAAGAAATGGTTAGAGATATATTGTCGATTGAAGAGATTCAACGTGAATCGCTGCGCACTTTGAAGGTTCATCCAGGACGATGATTTTTAGGCATGCATTGAGGATTGAAAAAGTTGGCATAAGTGCATTGTGTCCGAAAGGGGATTACTTTGAAGGCGATGAAATAAATTTGGAAGAATAAATAAAAAGTTTTTGAAAAAAAAATAAAATAATTGGTCTTACTTTTTGGGCACAGTAGTAAATATTATGTAATATCTTTGGATAAGATGCCTAAAATAGCAACAGTATTATAAAATATTAAAAAGAATTAGAATTAAAATTGTTTTTCTAACTTTAATTGATTTTATTAATTAAAAATTAAATATTGCATTATTAATCAGCGAATAAATATGATATTGTAATACATTCTATTTTCAGAATCCTACACTTTTATTGTATCATTTTATAAAATATATAGAATAAATTGCAAAAAAAAAAAAAAATTATCTAATGTAACTTCAAAATGAAATATTACTTTTCGCCCTAATTGAAAAGGGATGGAAGAAACAAGTTTTAAATTAATAGAGGTAATTGGGTTTTCGAAGAAAAAAAAATTCTTTAAATGATTTTTAAAATACCTTTATTCCTTTTCAATTACGTTCGTTAGAGGAAAAAATAAAGTTAGAAGGCATGTTCTTTTAAAAGTCTTTTAAAACTCATTTGATTTCCAAAGATAATTACTAATTCTAAGAATGCTTTTTTTTTTTCATCTTGGAATTTCCAACATTGTTCTTTAGAAATTACACTGATTTATGAACTTTAATTTTTTTAAAATTATTTCCACAAACTTAATTTCCTATATTTCGTTTTGACTAAATATTTTTGTTGAATTAATTTTTCATTCATAAATTCTTTCCACATTACGAAAACTTTATTATTTTTCATTGCATATTAAGCGTACAAAGTTTGTTGGAGATGCTGTATTAGTTTATTATAAGGAATGAAATTGAAAATACTTATTAAATTATAAAAAATAATCGGCATAATTTAATAAAACAAGTATATATAATAATAAAACACGCTTGCATGTATTTTTTGTTTTATGGGTACGTTTTAAAAATGATACAAATGACCAGACCAAATTTTAATTACCATAGACTTTTATACGAATTTGAATCGACAACATGTTTGTTTTTGTCAATCTTACAAAGAATATATTTAAATAAGTAGAAAAAAAAAAAACCCGTTTATATATATATTTACTAAAAATGGCAGATTGCCAAAACTAAATGTTGTTTAAGAGTATATATGTTGTCACCAGTCATGTTATTTCGAATTATTTTATTTCATATACAATTTTAATGATACAAATTATAATTAAAATTGGTGAAACAAAGTTTTAAAATAAGCCTCAACGACAGCTGTCACAAAACTGAATTGTGAATGTTTTTTTTTTTTTTTTTTTTTATTTTTTGTTCTATTTTAAATAACTGATTGATTAAAACATATTCAAAGTAATAAAATATTAATAACATGTATAAATATAATGGGTGTTTGTATGGTGTCTAAGGTTATAAAAAGGTTATTAAAAAGAACATGCTGTTATTTTCGTATTACATTTAATGAACACCATTTACAGTAACGAATTTAGAAAATGCTAACACACAATTTAACATCAGCTCTAAGTTAACATGAAACTTCCATCGAAAGTCATTATCATAATCAGCTTTGACTGCCATCCTAGTTCTGCTTGCTCTCTAACCTCGCTGCTCTTCAGTTCAAAGTTCACTCGCGTATCACGTGACCCTCAACCAAAACATTACGTCATGCACCGTCACCTGCTTGCTGGATTAACAGTCAAATAACTCCTACATTACAATATTATATATTGGATTGTATATTGCATCAAATCATCAGTTTTTTGCACATTAATTTATGTCAGGATTAATATTCAAAGAAAAAAATAATTTAAATTGTTACATTGTTACACAAAACAGCATAATACAGAGAAGGAAATAATATTAATTAATTTCCTTTGGGATTCTTTGCAAAAGAAATAAATGCCAATCACCCTTATTTATTAATTTATCTTTTGTTTATGCTAATTATATTTGTAAAAAGATAAAAAAACAAATTTGTGTATCAAAATAATTGTGTTATAATCATAATGTTAACCAGCTATCTGTTTTTAATAATCTTTTACAAGATTTAAATTTCATTTGATTAATCAAATTATTGTTCTTGCCTGGATTTCGACAACTTCTTTTGTTCTTGTAATATTCAGTAAATTTTTTTTTTTTTTTTTTGGATGAGGGCAATTGTAAAAAAAAATTCACGTTAAATTTCTTGAAGATTATTATAATTTCTCTTTCTTATTGAGTTATAGGCAATTCAGAGCATTCTAAAATCGGTGTTTAAATTATTGTAATATATTCTCAAATCAACATTCGGTTTATAGTCAGCCTCATAAAATTTCAAATGTTATACGATCATCTTATAAAGATTACATTTAAAATGGCAATACTATAGTTTCAATTATTCAGGCTGGAGATTGATTTTAATCTGAAATATTGATAAATTATATTAACAATATTGTTTATACATGATGCACACATACTAATTGAATAGTTTTTCTACAGTTAATATTGGAAATAACTAAAATTTAACAAAAATAATTTAATTAAAATAAATTAATAATTAATTATTAATTTACGTAATTTAAGTAACAATTTAAAAAATAACTTGATATATATAATTTCAGTAGATTGCGTAGTGTAGCATGTTTATATTCATATTTGTTGGGAATCATTTAATGTGGAAAAAAAAATTAACATAATTAACCTTATATAAAAAAATCTCTTAGTTTGATAATAATCTTTTTTTTATTTTGGTTGAATATTTTCCTACGAAAGGAACAAATTTTTTTAACGTATTTAATCCGTATATAATTTAATCTTGCCCTCTTAAATTCGTATTCAGATTCACATTTCTCTTATATATTTTTATATATATTATATTCAGAATTTTACAGCTAATTCATTTCTAGAACTGCTTACTTAAGAAAAAAATAGGTACACTATTATTGTAATATAATTTAAAATATTGCTGAATTTGAATTATTCCCCCTAAATCAGTTAAGCTAATAGTAGCAATTAATAAATCTGTAATAATAAAAAGCCCAAGTTTATTTATTCTAAAAACAGAGTTATCCTTATATGCTCATTAATTCAAGAATGACAGATGTCTCAAAACCAGGCAATAATCTACTCAAATGTACCAAAAATGATTCATTTGAATTTGTTCTTTAAGGCTGTAAGAATAATATTTCACTTTATATTTTGTTGACGTTGCAGCAAATGTCATATCCACGACAACATTAATCAGCAAATCGCCCAGAAGGAATGTTAAATAAATATTGACAGATTTCGCTTTCAGAAAATCTTATATAAACAGAAAGAAAGTAAAATAATTTATTTTTATTCTTTATTAGACTGTGAAACTGACTACTTTTCAATTACTTGTTTAAAATGAATTAGGAAATTTTTTAATCAATGCAATCAGTTTTGAGTAATATTTGTTTGTATTTCGTAATACTTATTCAAATAGGATACATTTTTTGAATGCTTTTCATTAATAAATAGAAGTTATTATTTTTATTTATTTTCATTCACGTAAAATTCGAATAGAATGAAATGGCCTATGAGTAATTGTAAAATTAAGCAGTTTCTTTTTATCAAAATGATAGATGAATGGAAAATATTTTCATTAATATTTCTTCTTTTTCCAATTTACAAATAAAGACATTTGGCATTGTTTGAAAAGAAATGTCATGACAGTTATTTAATTAATTTTAGTATAGTATTTAAAATCTGTATTTGGTTTTAAACAAAGAAGTATTGTAAATTATCTTCGAGTTTAAACATAGTTAATTCAGAATTTATATTTTTTAAAAGCGTTTACATGTATTTGTGCTTAGTTTATTTATTAATGAATTGATTAGAGTTGGAACAATCATTTTAAAAGTATAATAATTATAAATTGTTATTTTCATTTAAAAAAATAATAATTAATGATTATATTGATTTATTTATTTTAATTAAAAATATAAATGCATATAAAAGCTGAATAAATGAATATCGATAAAGAATTACAATCGTCAGAATCTTTAATGCCATCATTCGCTATTAGAAGTGTCAATAAAGCAGATTCGACGAAATAGAATAAGCTGTTGAGTTTGGCAGCTCTTTGTGCGCCAACTGAGCGATAAGTCGCCAAATGAGGTAATCCGGATTTTTTTTGTATTGCTTGTAGTTCACTTAATCATCAAACCTTTCTTGGCGAACAGAGTTTTCGAAGTCAGATCCCAATGTTCCCTATTCTGCGATTTTGCCGCAGATTCAGCATTAAACAGTGTATATTGCATGCGCATTTTGCTCCAAAATTTTGAACAAACTAATTTTAGAGGCCCTCAAGGAAGGCAACATGATGTTCACTACCTTCTCCTCGAGTTTAATTGAAGGATTTTCAACTTAGAAATTTATCATTCGTATGTCATTGACTTTGTATACACATGGAAGTTTTGGCCAGTTCGATGTTTGGCGCATCTGGCTGCTCTTACATTTTTGATTTGAACATTTTGTTTAATTTTAAATATTAATTTAAATCCATATGTATTGCACTGCAGTAGAAGATATTAAATTGGATGAAGTTATACTTGTTATTTAAAGTGAAAAATAATATAAAAAGTACAAAGTACTAATTTTATTTAAAAGTACTTATCTCTTAATTTTTCACTGCTTTTAATACTGTTATTTAAAATGTCTTTATTTTTTAGAAATGTGCTGATGCAGCAGACAAAGATGATATTGCCTACAAAGATTACAGAGACCACTTTGCAAGAACATATCCACCAAATACTAAAGTAAGTAGCATTTTTAAATTTGAATAAACAATGTATGTATATTGTTTTTAAGTCATATACTAATTTATAGTGTCATTTTAAATGCAGGTTTATTTTCAACTTTTCTTTGAAAATATTTATATAAATAACAGGCTTATTAAGCTAAAAATAAGTAAATTGACTAAAAATAAGTTAAAAATTTCTTGGATTTTTAAAAAAAAAATTTAATATAATTTGATTTTATTTTAAATTTAAAATAATCTTTAAAAAGAAAAGGTGATAAAAATTTAACTATGCATTTTCCCCTATTATCTTCCCGGTAAAAAGCAGATGAATCAGCAAAAAAAATTCTTCGGTACAAATTAATTTCGGACGACTTTTAATTTTTAACGACGATTTTTCGACGAATGAGCGATTTTTTAATGACGATTAATTTTTTTTCCGACGGAAATAAATAAATGAAGAATGCAATCGATTCGTCTTGGCGAAAAACCTGGGACCAAAAATTGAATATTAAACTTTATTTTATAAAATCGACCATCGCAGGCTTTTCAGGCTCAAATCTTAACAAATCTTTAAATGTGAAATGCCGAGATTTTGAATTAGACATAGACATTTCACATACACATAGACATCCCTGTCATATAGAACCTCTTCATCCTTTCTCAAATTACAATAATGTTTTATCTATTAAACATATTTTTATCATAATGTTCTCGTTTTAAACGGCAGAGACAACTTCGAGTTAATGTTGCTAATCCTTGATCAATTGGCACACCATAAAGATAATTACCATGATAAAAAAAAAATTTCATTTTTGAAGGACATTAACGTGCAGAAACACATGGTACAATTAAGGGCGGATATGCGTGTGGTCTTGGTTCAGTGTTATTCATGGGTGCAAATTAAATTATTTTTCATGATAAATGCGATGTTTAGCTGCCATATTTATTAAAATTGCAAAGACAATAAATACTGCAACACATAACACACAAAACACAATTGTATATAAAATATTTACAAAAAATCATCTTAAATGCATGTTTATTTAAGGTCTTTGTACCCTCTGCACTCTGTGGTACTTTCCAGTCGACTCTGCACACTCACATCTTCTTTCTCCCTCTTCCATTATTGTTTCCAAAGTCTAACGAGCAAATAAAATACATGCTATGTCCATAATCTAACGTAAGAGTCACCATCAAAGGAATATTTATCAACTTTGAGTTCAAGATTACAGTCTTTTGTAGGAATGCATGATGCATCCTTACTCTCTCATTCTCACTCTAATAATTTCATATAAATATTTTATGGAACTAAAGGATTTGTGTCTGGCGCGGAATGACCGAATATTTCCCTCGCACAATGGAACCTTACCAACAAATATTCGGTTACAATTCAAATATAGATCCTTAAATATCAAATCTATTTTTTAATTCTATTCGTCACTAAATTGTATTTAATAAAAATATAAAATACTGATGAAATAATTGATGAATTAAAAAAATTAATTTTAAAATGACAAAAAAAAAAAAAAATCAGAAAACCTACAGCCAACTTTATTATCAACTAAAGTCACGTTTATTAACACTAAAACTGAAAAACCAGTTTTAAAGGTACTATCATATTTTTTGTTGAATCTTCAAGTATTTTGTTAAAATCTTTCGTATTTATTCTACTGCTTGGACACTTCTCCTCGTAATATACGTGTTTTAAAGTTTGTCTTGTTTTTGTAAAGTTTAATAACTTTCAGAATTCTTTCTCTGTGCCAATAGCTGCTTGATTTATCTTACTGAGATAGATTTATATTAAAACCATTTGGGTGGAACACAGAAATGAAGCGAAACATATATGATTTATGTGTTGTGCGATTTGAAGCGGGCAGTACTTTTATTTACCATGTAATAGAGACAAACGCTTTTTCTTCTTTTTTTTTTATATTTCATAAATCCATCTTATTAAAAAAGTTATATCATCTGCTGTTACTTGTTTCCTAAAATATTTTAATGAGTTTAATTCAAGGTTCTGCCATTTCTAATGAACAGATAAACTCATTTTTAAAATTGTATACTCGTGTTTGTAAAAAAAACAACAACAACATGAAGGCATCATAAGAGTTAAATGAAATTTAACACTCAAACTTGTATTGGTACAAATAAAAGATTAAATTTTCAAAGCCGAAAAACAATATTAAGAATTCGAAATCAATATTTGGTGTAGATACCACACGCTGCAATAAGTTATGCTATACGACGTGGCATGGAGTCAAACTGATTTTGAATGCCTGTCTGGGGAAAAACGTTCCATATTGTTGATATATGTATATAGAGTTCATCTGCAGAAGCTGTAGGACGAGAATCACGAATAAGACGCCCACCAACAAAATCCCACACTTTTTTAATAGGCTGTATATCCGGCGAACATTCTTGCCAAGGAAAAACTGCGTGTGTTCTACTGAAAAGAATTCTTGAACATTTATTGCAACATCTGAGCTGTCATTATCCTGTTGAAAGATATCTCCAGGAGTGCTTTGAAGGAAAGCAATAACTTCGGACTTCAGAAAATCACTGATGTACTTGTTGTTGTTAAGATTAACCACAATTCATAACATCTGAGACCGTCCATGATACGCAAGCACACCCCAGACCATAACTTCGGTGCTCGTCCAATATGATGTTCAAGAATGCACTCTGAAAAGTAGCTTTCACTGGCGTAGCGTGTAACACAAATGCTGCCATCATGGCACCACAAAATAAAGCGGAATTCGTTATGGAAAAAAACCATTCATTACCAATCTTCACAATTGTGAAATTACATATTTAATAGTTTTAATGTTTGGTTCAATTTTTGTAGAAAAATGAATAGCCAAAAGGTTCCTATTTATTCGTTTTTTATTATTCATATTTAAAATGTTTGTTCATAAATACAGGTTTATCCATAGAGGATTACATTTGAATGCCATATCTATCAGGAACCACTTTTTCTTTTTGTTGCCATTAATTGTAAAAGGAGACAGAATTTTTTTCCCATAAAATGCAGAATGAATTTTGATTGAAGTTTACTGTCTTTAACAGCCAACAGAATCGAGAAAGAATGTTTTCTAAAGAAATAAAATGTTTCTAATATTGAAGATTTTACTGAGATTTTGTTAGAGTAAGAATCTTGTACCATATTTTATTTTTCATAAAAATCTGAAAAACTTTTGTAAAAGCCGTACATTTCTTTCTTAAAGTAAAATTGGCATATGATACTGGGCTGCAAATAAAGATTATATTTAACAAGAGCATCTCTTAAAATTCATGAGGTCAAAATCCCGTTCTATTTATAACTAGCTATCTCAAGAAATTGATGTTTTATTCATTTATTCATTTCAGAAAATATAGAAAACAAAATTACTTTTGGTCATTTTTTAACAAAAAATGTTGCTAGAATAAAACAAAAAAGAATTAGCTGTATAGCAACGCAATTTGTTGCAAGCTTTTCGTGAATATATTATTTTTTAAAATTGTCTTTCCACCAAAATCACTAGGTATTGATAAAGATACACAGGTTCCTCATTAAGAGAAATTATGCATATTTTTTTTATGATGACACCAAACTAAATATAAATAGGAAAGCGAAACATAATAAATTTAAATTGTTGAATTAAAAATCGATATTTTTCTTATAATTGTAATTGTTTGAATGTTATTTTTGCTAAATTTTGCCAATTAGGTGAATTCAGGCACCTTAAGTTCTAGAAAGAAACTTGAAATAAGAAATGTATGAAAGAAAGGAAATTTTATAATCTATGAAGGCACTTGAATATATGTGTTATTATATGATTTTGAAACTAAAGTATTAATAATCTGTATGTTAGGAGAGTTTTTGTTGGGAAAATAACGATCAAAAATCGATTTTTAATTTTATGGATTTCTTTATCTGAATTTTTTTCGACACTGATAACAACATTTTTAAAGATACTTTACTAAAATTTCATAAATTCATTGCAATTTAAAGAACAAAAATTCTTTACTGATTGACGAAATCGCTCAAAATTCTATTTTGAGAAATAAAATTAAATATTTACCCCCAAATTGGTACTATCATAAAGCGTAACATTCCTACATTATAAAAAAAAAAATTAAACTATCTGCTAATAAATGTGCCCGATACGTAAAGTTTATTATAAATTTAGTTAAAATTATATCTGAACATTCATTCTAGTAAGTTATGTTTATTTTTGTTCAGAAAATAGACTTTTCTGATTCAAAAATCACTATATTCATACTTTAAAAATACTGAATATTCATATTTTAAAATATTGAAAGTATTAAACAAATCCGTTGATAAATGGACAACATCTATAAAGCATATTTTTAACGTCAATTTTTCAGTTCCCGTTTCCCCAATGTTCATTTCAAGCTGTAAAACAAAATTGCAATATTTAAGCAGCCATTTTTTACAATCTTCAGATTTGAATTGATATTTTAAAAACAGTTTGGGAAATTATAAACGAACGATCGTAAGTATTTCTTCTAAACGTTCCTAAAATTTTACTTTTTTGAGATTTTAAAATCATTCTGGTTTCAATATATGCATGTTGATAAATTTATATAAAGGGCTGGGCACGTAAACAAAATTGTATGTTAGATTTCCTAAGTTATTTTATTTGAATAGAATTTTTTTTTTAAAAATTTAAAATAAGGCTTAAAATTTCAGTATGTTTAACATATTAGTCATTTTGTAAAACCCATCTGAGATATATTTTTATTATAGCAAACTGTTTTTAATGAAATGTTATCTGTATAAGATATTATTCAGTTTGGTTCGAATTTCTCCTTAGAGACTTACGAGTATTAATACTGAAAAAGTGAGAGCATATGTTAAGTGAAAGTGACAGCATATGTTAACAGATTAAACTAAACGATACATGTTTTAAAAAATAATTAGTCCATTCTAGACAAGAAATTCAGTTTTTAACTTTGATTGAACTCGTTGATTATTAGTATTTTTTTAAACGAGTTTTAATAATTAAACCGAGTGTTATGTCAATATATCATATTGTCCAAATCGCGCCATGTATCTTCGTAGCAAAAATAAAATATAGTTTTGCTTCATTCTTTTTACATTTTTTTTATTTATTTGAAATACATAAGTTATCTATGTAATTTAATCATTAAATAGTTTCTTTTACATTGCATTTTCGATTTTCTAATCAATGTTTTATTTTTAAAGAGTTATGAAATTATCGCTCCTTATCTAGTTATGAGTACGAATACTGAAAAATGAGAGTATATGATAACAGATTAACTAAACGATACAAATATTTAAAAGTAATTAGTCCAATCTAGGCAACTCAGTTTTTAATCTTAATTTTGTTGATTATTAACATTTTATTTAAACCAGGTAAAAATATTAATAATTAACAATAGGTTTATGCCAATACATCGTAACTGTCCAAATCACCCCATGTGTCTTCCCTGCAAGAGTAAAAATATAGTTTTGCTCCATTCTCTTATATATTTTTTTATTTATTTGGAATACATATCGAGATTTTCTCTGTAATTTAATCAAGTAGTTTCTTTTAAATTACATTTCGATTTTCTAATCAATGCTTTATTTTTAACGAGTTCTGAAATTATCGTTTCTTAGCTAGTTATGAGTACGAATGCTGAAAAATGAGAGCATATGATAACTATTTAAACTAAACGATTCATATATTAAAAATAATTTGTCAATTCTAGACACTAGCAATGAATTTTTAATCTTGATTGAACTTGTTGACTGTTAGTATTTTATTTAAATAGGTAAAATATTAATAATTAACACTATGTTTATGTCCATACATCATAATTGTCTAAATAATCTCATGTGTCTTCCTGGTAAAAAAAGTAAGATATTTTTGTTCCATTGAACTTTGATTGAATTTGCTGATTATTAGTATTTTATTTAAACGAAGAAAAATATTAATTATTAACAATAGGCTTATGCCAATACATCGTATTGTCCAAATCACATCATGTGTCTTCCCTGCAAAAGTAAAATATAGTCTTGCTCCATTCTCTAGTTCATTTATTTATTTGGAATACATACCATGTTTTTGTGTAATTTAATTATGAAGTAGTTTGTTTTTTTTCCATTACATTTTGATTTTCTAATCTTTGTTTTACTTTTTAATGAGTTATGAAACTTAATTACGGAATAATTTATATTAATCCTAGAACTGCATGACATTTGAGTACAATTGACATCAAAATATATGTTCAGTCTATGTAAATCTTTTGAGTTCACCAGCTTATTACAATGTGAAACACGACAATTGCTCCATAAAATAGAATTAAATGTAATTGACCCATATTTAAATTACTTTTCTAGTTATGACATTATGTAATCATATGGCAACTCAAAGTTTCTTAACGATTGAAATATAACAGCAAACATGTAAAATTATGAAAAGAGTGATGTTTTTCAAATGGGAAGCTTATTACTACAGCATGCTGCGTTTAATTAGTATTAATGAATTTACACTAATATATAAAAGCTTTTATTTCGAAAGTCATAATTTCCTAATTTGGCAATTGATCGATTTGATCATTTTTCAATTCCTTCTATTAGCTCACACTTCCCTATATATATCTTGTCCAAATTTTCAATCGTTCATAAAATACTTTCTATTCATCCACTCAAGTTCAAATACATTTTTGAACTTGTAGTCGATGACACTTGATGTACATGCAGTGTTTTCAAATATTAATTCAGTAATTAAATTTAATTAATTAATTTTAGATTTTTTTAGATTTAAGTTGCATATATCTACCAATAGATGGCACCAGATAAACTTAAAATGAAATAAACGCCAGATAAACTTAAACTTAAAATGAATGAAAATTATTTATAAAAGACTTTCTGCAATATAGTGAAAAAAAGTAGGAATTAACTTAAAAAAAAATCTTTTTTATGCTACTTGTTATTGAGTTAAAATAAATTTTCAACGTGCCAATTTAATTTTTATAAATAATATATAATTTTTTTAAATAATACGCATTTGTAACATAAACAATACGGTGACAAATTTTGATATTAGTAACTTCATTTTATTCTGGCTATAAAAAAATGTTATTATTTTAATTTACTTCTACGTTTAGTTATTTAATCATGCGAGAATCATTTAGTTAAGTCTAAAAGTTGAATCTCAATCAATCTTTCTTTTTATTTCTGTCTAAGAGCGAAATGTTATTTTTTATCAATCAAAATTGTAAACAGTCGTTTGCATTTTCCTTTAAATATGCTATTTATTTAAATAATGTTTAAATATTTTCATATTTTATTTTAAAATAAAAAGTAAAAAATGAAAAAAAAGGCGATAAATGTAATTCATGCATAGCCTGACAAAATCTTCTTGTAGTTTATTTTTTTTTTTTAAGTTTATCAATTGGCAACATCACAAAATGTTTTAATCTTGAAAATTAATTGTTTTAAAGTCTTCAATTATTCTTAATTTGATTTCTTCTCCGAAATGTTTGTAATTCTGTTACTATGCATTTTTCTGTCTACATATTTTTAATTTTGCCAATGAATTTTGTTTTTTACAAATACAAATTTGATTTTTTTCTATTTTATACTTCGTAAAAAAAATAAAACATTTTTATCAAGAATAATTTAATTACCATTGACATCTGTACCGTAAAAAAACGATATATTATAGTGCACACATAAATGATTATTATTAATGATTATTTTATGAAAATTATTGAGATAGAAATTTGAAATAATTATTAATATTCTATTAATATTAAATCGGTTATTATTTATTTTATCCATGAATTTCTTTAATTTGTAGGTAGTTACAGATGAATTTTTATGAAGTTTTAATTAAAATTTCTCTATTTCTTTTCTATTGAAATTTATTAACTCGTAGTAACTAAATCTTTTCAATTAATGTATTTGACTTTTATTTTATGAAAATTCATTTGAAAATATTTGCAAATAAATTATCTGGAGTTATTTGGGAATTGTAAAAGAATTAATTCAATTCAATTGTGAATGAATGGAGTATGTATTAATTTATTACAGAAATTATTAAAATTTTCTTATTATATTGTTAAAAATTATTTAATGTTAATTTTCACTCTTTGGAATATTTGAAACGTAACAAAACAAATGAAGTTGAACAAGTCATAGTTTGAAAGCACCTAGTTCTCGTAATATGAATTGAATTATCCCAATAATCGTAATTGGTATCTCAATAATAAGAAAATTAATGTCTAAATACAATTTGGAAATTCATTAATATATTTTATTACTGTTAGATGAAGTAATTCTCCTCGATTAGATACTAAATATTGATTAATTTCAGCAGAATTGAGTTTATTATTTTGATATAATTGCATAAAAATAAAATTATGAAACCTTATATAAGTATTTTTTATGAAAAAACCCATGAAATCCCCCATGAAATCCAAATAATTCATTGTCTGATGCTGATTAGTTCATTGCCTGAAAAATAATAGATAATTCATTTTCTGATGCTGATTAATTAATTGTCTGAAAAATAATTAATAGATAATTTTTCTGATGCTGATTAATTCATTTTCAAAATAATTAATAGATGATTCATTGTGTGATACTAATTAATTCATTGTCCGAAAAATAATTAATAGATAATTCATTGTCTGATACCGATTAATTCATTGTCGGATACTGATTAATTGTTTGAAAAATAATTCATAGATTTCATTGTCTGATACTGAATAATTCATTGTCTGAAAAATAATTCATAGATAATTCATTGTCTGAAAAAAATGTAAATCATCTTTATCACATCATTAAATGTTTTGTTTTGCACTCTAATAACAACTGTAATTATGTTGTTGCTTGTAATTACAATATTATTTTTAGTACAATATTTTTATATTATAATAAATCTATAAGGCATACCAAAATTACCTCGTTAAAATTACGTTAAAATACATTTTAAAAACATCTCATATCTTTCATTTTTTAAAATTAAATTTAACTTTTTTATTTAATGTATTCATTAATTCTGATGCAGCGTTAATAATAATTAATGATGAATAGAGACGACATATGAAGAGATAATCCCTTAAAACTTCAATAATACTGAAATCAATGTTTAGAAAATATACTCGTAATTTGCAGAAAACTCTGGAGAAATGTCTTCGTAACTTCTTACACATATCCCTTTATTTGCTCGCCAGGAAATAGACGTTTTCCAACGCAGTCATTCAGTATCGATTTCCTTAAACCTGTTAGAATTCAGATCCTTTTATTTCGTGTAAATAGAGGCTTAATTAATATTCCTTCATTTCGAATTCTCCCAGCAGTCAGCAGCAGAAAACACTACTCAAAGAAAAGAGTACTCCAGCAATTATTTCCATTTTCCATGAGACAAAACAAAATATATTTTGTTTTGTCTAATTTCTTCGTCTAAATCACAGAAATATATTTTCCAGCTATAATGGTGAAGATACTAAGCTATACTGATTACTGATAATTCATTGTCTGAAAAATATTTCATAAATAAGCCATTGTCTTATATTAAATAATTCATTGTCTGAAAAATATTTCATAAATAAGCCATTGTCTTATATTAAATAATTCATTGTCTGAAAAATAATACATAGATAATTCATTGAATGAAAGATAATTCATAGGTTCATTGTCTGAAAGATAATTCATAGATAATTCATTGTCTAAAAAATAATTCATAGATTGTCATGCATTGTCTGAAAAAAATGTAAATCATCTTTATCACATCATTGTATGCTTTTTTTTCACACTAATAATAACTGCAATTATGTTGTTTCTTGTAATAAGAATATTAATTTAAGTATGATAATTTTGTATCATAATAAATCTATAAAATACCAAATTTACCTTGTTAAAATTACTTTAAAATACATTTTAAAAGCAACTCTTATCTTTCATTTTTTAAAGTAAAATGTAACTTTTTTTTTATTTAACATATTCATTAATTTTAATGTTGACTTAATAATAATCAATGTTGAATAGTGACAACATATGAAAAGGTAATCCTTTAAAATTTAAATAATGCTGCAATCAATGTTAAGAAAATATTTACAGAAAACTCTGGAGAAATGCCTTTGCAACATCTTGCAGATATCCCTTTATTTGCACACTAGGAAATAGGCGTTTTCCAACGCAGTCATTCAGTATCGATTTCCTTAAACCTGTTAGCATTCAGATCCTTTTATTTCGTGTAAATAGAGGCTTAATTAATATTCCTTCACTTCGAATTTCCCAGCAGTCAGCAGCAGAAAACACTGCTCAAAGAAGAGAGTGCTCCAGCAATTATTTCCATTTTTCGATGAGACAAAACAAAAGTCCCTGCCAATTATTGGCTGCACAAAAGAACGAATGCTAATTGGCCCACTCTGCGTGCTTTTACGAGTGATTACGGTGAGAAAGAAAAGTCTCACTGTTCTTGGAAAGGGTAGTAATTGATTTGATCAATCTCGGCGACATGTTTAGTGGTTGTTTCAAGAGTGTTAATAATTATGCTCTCTAGCCGTGGTTCTTGGCGATTTTTTTTTGCTCTCTAATTTGGGAGAAAATGATCGCCAAGACTGCTTATTTGATTTTTCTTTCTTTTCTTTTCTTATTATATTGGAGAATGTTAAACTCTCATAGTGTGGCTTGTTAAGTGTTTTATTAAAGTATCAAGAACATGGGCTGTTTATTGGTTGGATTGTATGGAAAAAATTTTAAATGTAGTTTGAAATAAAGATAACGATAAACTGTTTGGGTTTTTAATTAAAAACATTCTTTCTGTATTGTCTTATATCTTTAATGAAATAGATTAAAGCAATGTTAATGAATAGTTTAATAATGAATTTAAATAATGAATTACAGCAATATATAAAATTAAATTAGTTTTTACACAATAAATCCAGTTTTTTGGGTATATATAAAAAAATCTATAATGAAACAACTAAAAAAATTTACAATTTAATTTAAACGTTAGTGGATTGAGATATTTAAATTTGGAATGCATATCATATTATGATTGAGACCTTGGTGATCATTTTATGATTTTGGAGATCATAAAATGCTCACCAAGACTACTTATTTGATTTCTTTCTTATTATATTAGAGAATGTTAAACTCTTATAGTGTGGCTTGTTAAGTGTTTATTGAAGTGTCAAGAACATGCGATTATTTTTTGGTTGGATTGTATAGAATGAATTTTAAATGTAGTTTTAAGTAAAGATAACAATAAATTGCTTGGGGTTTTAATTAAAATTTTAATGAAACACATTTTTTTCTGTATTGCCTTATAACGTTAATAAAATAGATAAAAGGAATGTTAATGAATAGATTAATTTTTATTTTTAAGTTAGTCGATTCCATTAAATAATGTGTTACAACAATATATAAAATATAATTAGTTTTTACACAATAATAAAACTTTTTTTTTTTGGGTATATAAAAGAAAGTCTATAATGAAACAACTATACTATTTAATTTAAATTTGGAATGTATTTCATATTATGACTGAAACTTTTTTTAAACTAATCAAAATTTAACATTTTTTAAGACTTCTTTCTTAATGAAAAACAAATATTACAATAGTTTTGAAATATTTAATTACGTTTTTAATGTCTGTACTTACAAAAGCTGCATGGAATATATTTATGAAATTCTATACTTTTTCTATGAATATTCTATATAATTTAATTCTTATAGGAACACTATGATTATTAATATATATTCAATGTATTAATAATCAATAATAATCATCCTATACAATTTAAATTTAATTATTAAACTGTAATTATGATACTATTAGAATACTATGATTATTACAATATACTCAATATAGTTTTTTTTAAAGTTTTTACTGTAGGAATAACCCATGAGTTTGTAGTTCAAAAGCAGAACATTATCATAAGAATAGATATTATATTAAATAGTATTCTGTGTAAAAATATTAATATATTTTCGATTTATAATAAAATTACAAAAAAAAAAAAATGTTATATATTTATTATAAATTTTGATAAAATTTGTTATACAAATATTATTTCTATTTTAGAAAACAGTGAATAGTAATTGCGCAGAATTTTATTGTCAAGAGTTATATTATTTGACGTATTATAAAAATAAATGAAGCGATAAATAATATGACTACTTGAAAAGCAGAAATAATATTTCATGCATTTTTCTGAATTAGTGTATTCTGTTAGAAAAAAAAAATTACTAGATTGGCTAAATCTCATGGGCAAACATTTTTGGGCATAAAACAAAAATTACATTAAAAAATTCTGAAATACTTTCTAAGCTGAAATTTATTTAAGCAGCTTAATCCAGTATCAGTTTTTTCAACTTTCACGTTAAGACCTACATTAGTAGCTTTTACTTTTTTAAAGAAATGTTCCAGTAATTTTTTTAAAGTAAATTACTGCACTATAAATGTTAAAAAAGCTTTTAGTAAATTATGTTTTTACTGAAAGGTAGAATTTTAAAGGTACACGAACATTTAAAAATTTAAGTATTAATGCTGTGTATACATTTAGTATATGACCTTGGCCTGATTTTTTTTTTTTTTTAATGCTAATATGCTTCGTTAATAGTAAAAATTGTATATTCTTCAGATTTCTACATTTTTTGTATTCTATTGAATAGTTTTATTATTATAATTAATCTTGTTTTTATTAATTATAATTAATTAAATATTACAATTATAATTTAGTGTTATACGCTTTGTATTATACTTATCATATAAATTCTCTACGACTAAATCACTTAAATTTCAATAAGGAGTTTAAAATATCTTATAGAAAAATATCTTTTAAAAAATAAAAGTTTAATATTTTCATTGATTTTAAATCATTGTAATTCAATTCAATTTTTATAAATCTTTATATTTCATAAGGAATATGTAACAATACAATAATATATATACAATAACAGTACAATATAATACTAAAATATACAAAATAATAATACAACAATACAATATACAATATAACAATACAAAGAATATATAAACAACAATATATACCAATCTACGGCTTTGAACTCGGATATGGCTAATGTTTTGGCGAATATTCAGAATATGGACGTGACTCAAGTTTCTGTAATTACCAATGAGGCAATGTATTGCCAGCAAATTCCAAGCAGAAAAGGATGGCGTACCAGAAGACCCGTTACGACGCGGCTCTATTTGTCAACGTTGCGAACATCATCAGTGACCAGGACCTGCTCGATAAGTCAATGGCTAACAAGCTGACGAAAGAGACACTTCAAGACGGAGTACAGAGCGGCACTCAAAAGGGTAAGTGATCTTGGTCTCTGCCCTCTTGTTAATGATAGCAGGCACAGTTCTGCCAAAGTGAAAAATATTCATGATGCGCAAACGGACGAATTCATTAAGCTTACTAAACGGCAGACAGCCAAATTGTTAAGACTGTTAATCCTCTAATGATATTTTAGAAGTTAATAATGATTTGAACAATTATCGGTGGATGAGACGGGCGATGGAGACCAGGAAATTCCCCCTGAACCTAAGCTCATTATGGTCCGCAACTGCGGCAATTTGAAATCGGTCATTGCCGATATTGACAACAATCTAGAAAACAAGGTCAGTATAAAGCTGGGGGAGCATATTAAAATTTTTCCCGCTGACTCTGATCAGCACAGTTATATCACGCGTTATTTGGCGGCAAATAAACTTGAATTTTTGTCATAACGCCGAAAAGCCTTAGGCCATTGAAAGCGGATATTCATATAATTCATGATATTTGGATATCATCAATTATCATGATACTGTGACTTTTTAAGTTTCAGTTTTTTTTTCTCGGTTTTTTATTAATCAATATTTAAATGTATTATTTCGTTTATTTATTGATTATTGTTTTTGGGAAGGATATTTAAAAGTCTTTATTTATTTTCAAATGAATTACAAAAATATTTTAACTGTAGGGAATATAAATGAAATCTTAAGAATGGGTATCCAATGTAATTCAAATCGAGTTTAGTTCAAAATGCATTACTGGGATTATATAAATAAGAAAATAACTTGATTAATATCGTATGATGACCTACAGAACTTAATTTCCATCGTATATAATTTAATAATATTTATGAAGATTTTCTTTCGTATACTGATATATACGAGACACGTGACCCAGTCGTAGATCGTGCCAGATCGTTAGGTGTGAATCCACTGGCGATTATGGTTGCAGTCATTGATTTCAAGAAACAAAGAGACTCAATGCGTTCATAACTACATAAATAATACGTCTTGCAATTGACAGTTTGGTGAAAGTTTTCTTCCATGCAACTCAACTACCTCTAAAAGGCAATATCTCTCCTCACCTTCCATCGGTTGACCATTCATGGCGTTACATAAGTGAAACATAAGGCCTACCAATGATAAAAAAATATTTTAATTGATTCGAAAGTTATACCGAATTAGTTGAAATTTGTATACAATTGAAATGATACGTAAACAAAGCAAAAAATGGTAGAAGATATAAATAAAGTAATAATAAACAGTAAGAGATAAAAAAGTGTTTAAATCAATCATCCATCAATTCAAGGTTATTGTGTGCAAAACTATTTTAATTTATCCAACCCTATGTACCTTTATGGTATTCATGGCAAAATATTTTATACTTTTTTTAAAAATGAAAATAATTTTCATAAATCCTTTTTATTTTGTTTTATATTGAATACACTTTAAAGAATTTCTTAAAGATTATAAAGATTCATTTTCTTTTGCATTTCCCAAATCTATAAGCTATTGTTAGATTATTGAGTTCCAAATCTGTGCAATGCTTTACTGAATGGAAGTCTGCATCGATTTTGTTGGGATGCAAATAAAAAATAAATAAAAGAATTGAATATCGTTTATTTCAACTTAAAGTTTCCAATACATTAAAACTAGAAAAGTTTTGGCAGTGAATTGACAGAGACAAATTGCATTCTGCCCATTTACATATTCTTCCATCTCACTCTTTTGATCAGGGTATTAAATTCTTTCCTATAATACACGACTCCTTCCTCCAGCCAAACTTGTAATGAACAACTGTCTTAGAAATGGCACAAATCGATGCAGAATACTACAGGAGGTTTGCACAGTTCAAGGAGGGAAACAGCTGGTGGAACGGTTAATTTTGAGAACTTCCTCTGAAGAGGAGGTGGAGTTTGTGTCATCAAGAGGAGGTTGCTTAAGAGGTTGATGGCAGAACAAGTTTGAGAGGTTCCGATACAAAATCTTATATCCGAACTTTATTTCTAAGTTTATCTTTTTCGACAGTTTCAAATGCTGGTTGCAATGTCACAAAAGAATTGAACGTACAATAACGTTGAGATTTGATAATTTTTTTAATATACTTCACAAAAGTAGTGGCATGTTTATAAATTATTTGTACAAAGCTGTTGGTATTTTATAATTGCTTTATTTTATTACTATTATTATTTACTTTTCTTTGAAATTGGATTCATTAATTCTTATGGAACACTGAATTGGTGACAGAGCACCCTGGTGAATAGAGTGTTGAATTTCCGCCCAATAGCTAACGGTTGAAAATCCTAGAAGTCAAAATGGGTTGATAATAGTTGATAAAATAGTTAACAACAATCCTAGATATCGAATCCTAAGATGTTGTTTATGTGGCGAGCAAACGTCTGATAAATCTTTTAGCTGGAAAGTACGCCATTGCTCTCAGATGGTGAAAGAGGATGAATGCCTCCAGATGCCACACTTGGAGGAGCGTTCCTTCCTAATTATTATGGCGAATTGGAAAGTACGCCATTGGACAGCTGGAAAAGCCGTCATTTTACAATTGGAAAATACGCCATTGTATTCGAGCAGGTGAAAAGAAGATAAATACCTCTAGGTGTTCTTGGATGTTGCAAATTATTGTGACAAATTGGGAATTACCTCATTGTAGAGCTGGAAAAGCCGTCATTGTAAAACTGCAAAATACGCCATTGTATTCGAATAGGTGAAAGAGGATAAACACCTCCAGATGTTGCATTTGTAATGCCTGTTGCAAATTGTTATGACAAATCTGGAAAGTATGTTACTGTATAGCTGGAATGAAAGGCCGCTATTGTACAACTGAAAAATATGCCATCGTACTCGAGCAAGAGAAAAAAAGGATAAACACCTCTAGGTTTTACACTTGAAATGTTTTTTCGAAATTATTGTGACAAAATAGAAATTTCGTCATTGTAGAAAGTATGCCATTGTACTCAAGCAGGTGAAGAGAGTATTAAAACATCCATCTGACACACTTGGAATATTCTTTCCAAATTGTTGTGACAAATTGTGGATACAGGCTCCCTGTGTAATATATAATCTGCTACCTACCTGAGGTTGTAGTAGCAAATGTCCTCAGGCTAATAATGCAAGAAGACGTCAGATAACAAGATGCTACGTATTTAGATGTAATGTGTCTGGTATTTGATTATAATTATTAATGGTATTTAGAAAAAGTATCTTATGTACCAACAATGGCATCTCCATAATGTGATTTCCCTGATAAAGATTTTGACATTATTATATTATATTTTTAACTATTTATTCCTTCTTTGTACATAATACATGAAAACTAAATTAATCAATTTAAATACAGCAGTTATCCTTGTCCCACTTACCTGAGTTTCCATTTTAACCCACTTATAGAATGAAAATAGTCTTTAATGTAATAATTTAATTTAAAAGCTTAAAGTAAAGAAGTTGAAAAATTATATTTTACGGAATTTTCTTACTTAAAAACTATATTTTATGCGATTAATCATTTAAAATAAAAATTTAAGTCCCTGTTTATGAAAAAAAGGAATAACATTCAGTTTGTGGAATTCAATCTAATAATAGTTACATAATAACACTCGAAATTTAAATATAGTTAAAATAAATCTTTGCTGCATTTTCGCTTTTCAATTGTTACAAAACCATTAGCTTTTCAAAATTATAAAATTGTTTTGATTAAATTTTCGGAAATGAAATAAAATTAAATAAATTTTGCTATTACTGGATATAGTTCACCTTTTATCTTTATATATATATATATATATAGATATAAAAAGCTAAAAAATAAAAATAGACGCTTAAAGTTTCTTTTTTAAATCTTTCCATCATTTCAATCCTGGTCGTTTCTTTTTGAATTACTTCTTTTGTTGATATTTAGAAACAAAAATTCAAAAGCTGCTTTTAAACTTTTTTTTTTTTTCTTTTTTGTTTCGCTTTTCAAGCAAAAAGAGAATATTTATTATTAAAACTCCCCATTTCTTTTTTCCCTTTGCTCTCTCTCAAAACGATTTTCATTCACTTTTTTCCCTTCCTTTTCATTCACTTCATATTGAAGAGTGTGTTTTTGAACAAGTATTTGGCTTTTGACAAAACGCTGAAGTTTCTATTTTATGAAAATTTCGTGTTGACACATGGAAAAAAAAAAAGGGGAAAATGGGGTTTATTTTCCCTTTTCGGCAGCTATTATTTACGTGAAGTTGAAAGAACGGAAAAGGCATTCGACTTTAACCGTAATTGAAAATTCCTGTTTTCCCGTTGAAAGAAAATATATATTCGCGCGGCAAAGCTTGGAAATGTTTTTATTTTCACAATATTTAGATTAAACTTTAGTGTTCCGTGTAAGAAAATACACATTAATAAAGAGAGGCGTTATTGAAATATTTTAAAATTGTTTTGTAATTACAAATATATTTTAAATTTTGCAAATGTAAAAAAAAAAATATTTCATTTATATGTAAATAGTACATATTGTCTTAATGCAAAATATATTTCATGTGTACTATTCTGCAGTTTATCGATACTTGAAATATTATTACATTTGCGCATGCAGAAAATTTATCTTTTCATCATTTAAATTATATGTAGAATCACGATAACAATATTGATGACTTTTAAATTGTGTATTTGAATTGCATTGAAAAAATTCCATAAGAAATATGTAACTCATTGCTTAAGAACAAAAAAAAAAAAAAAAAAAAAAAATTTCAGCAATTGTATTTATCATTTATATTTTTACTGATAATGATTTTGACAATTCCATTATAGTATATAGGAAATAAATTATTGAATTTAAATACAGCAGTTTATTTGTGACCCGTTTAACCGAGTTTTCCATCTTTACCTACTTATTGAAAGAAAAATATCTTTAATGCAACA
The DNA here is from genome assembly GCA_021605095.1 of Caerostris extrusa. Classification (NCBI taxonomy): domain Eukaryota; kingdom Metazoa; phylum Arthropoda; class Arachnida; order Araneae; family Araneidae; genus Caerostris; species Caerostris extrusa. Next base: position 29,089 of record BPLR01005946.1, read on the forward strand.
ATTTAATTTAGGATATTAAATTAAAAAAGTCGAAAAAAATTATATTTTATACAATTTTCTTACTTATAAAACGTATATCTTATGCGACTAATCATTTAAAATAAAACTACAATTTAAGTCACTGTTTATGGAAAAAGAATATCATTCATTTTGTGGAATCCAATCTAATAATACTACATAATATCATTCGAAATTTAAATGCAGTTAAAATAAATCTCGGATTTTTGCGTTTCAATATTTGCAAAAACATTTGCTTTTCACTATCATAAAATTGTTTTGATTAAATTTTCAGAAATGAAATAAACGTTTCTATTACTAGATAGGTTCACCTTTTATCTTTATATATATAGATATAAAAGCTAAAAAAAATATATATATACGCTTAAGGTTTTTTTTTTTTAGATCTTTCCATCATTTCAATCCTCGTCGTTTCTTTCTGAATTACTTCTTTTGTTGATATTTAGAAACAAAAATCAAAAGCTGCTTTTAAACTTTTTTCCCTTTTTTTTTGTTTCGCTGTTCAAGCAAAAGGGAATATTTATTATTAAAACTCCCCATTTCCTTTTTTCCCGTTGTTCTCTCTCAAAACGATTTTCATTTATTTTTTTCTTACCCTCCTTTTCATTCATTCACTTCATAAAGTATTGAAGAGTGTGTTTTTGAACAAGTATTTGGTTTTTTGACAAAACGCTGAAGTTTCTATTTTATGAAAATTTCGTGTTGACACGTGGGGAAAAAAAAAGGGGAAAATGGGGTTTATTTTTCCCTTTTCCGCAGCTATTATTTACGTGAAGTTGAAAGAACAGAAAACGCATTCCGACTTTAACCGTAATTGAAAATTCCTGTTTTGCCGTCGAAAGAAAATATACACTCTCGCGACAAAACATGAAAGGTTTTTTATTTTCACGACATGTAGATTAAACTTAATCTATGTGTGTTTTCTCACACGGAACACTAAAGATAGCTGTTATTGAAAGATTTTGAAATCGTTTTGTAATTACAAATATATTTTAGATGCTTGTAAATGAAAAAAAATATTTCTTTTAAGTGTAAAAATACATACTGTCTAAATGCAAAATATATTTCATGTGTACATTCCTGAAGTTTATCGGTACTTGAATTATTCTTATAAGTGGGCATGCAGAAAATTTTGTTTTTCATCAGTTAGTTTATATGTAGTGTCACGATAACAATATTTCTGCAGTGTAATATTTAATAATCTGACGATTTATTCCTCCACTATATATAGTACATGAAAACTAAATTAATCAATTTAAGTGCATCAATTTATTCATCATGTCCCTCTTAACCGTGTTTTCATTTAACCGACTTATAGAAGGAAAAAACAATCTTTGATTCAATAATTTAATTTAAAATATTAAAATGAAAAAGTTTAAATATTATATTTTACATTATTTTCGTATTTTATAAAACGTTTGTTTAGTGCGACTAATCATTTAAAATAAAACTACAATTTAAGTCACTATTTATGAAAAATGAATAACATTCATTTTGTGGAATCCAATCTAATAATAGTTACATAATATCACTCGAAATTTAAATGTAGTTAAAAGAAATATTTGCTGAATTTTTGCTTTTCAATTTGTACCAAACCATTTGCTTTCAATATCATAAAATTGTTTTGATTAAGTTTTCAGAAATGAAATAAATGTTTCTATTACTGGATAAGTTCATTTTTTATCTTTTATATATATATATAAAAAGATAAAAATAATAATAGACGCTTAAAGTTTCTTTTTTAAATCTTTCCATCATTTCAATCCTCGTCGTTTCTTTTTGAATTACTTCTTTAGTTGATATTTAGAAACAAAAATTCAAAAGCTGCTTTTAAACATTTTTTTCCCTTTTTTGTTTCACTGTTCAAGCAAAAGGGAATATTTATTATTTAAACTCCCCATTTCTTTTTTTCCCTTTGCTCGCTCTCTCAAAACGATTTTCATTCACTTTTTTCCCTTCCTTTTCATTCACTTCATAAAGTATTGTAAGAGTGTGTTTTTGAACAAGTATTTGGCTTTTTGACAAAACGCTGAAGTTTCTATTTTATGAAAAATTCGTGTTGACACATGGGAAAACAAGGGGAAAATGGGGTTTATTTTCCCCTTTTCGGCAGCTATTATTTACGTGAAGTTGAAAGAACGGAAAAGGCTTTCCGACTTTAACCGTAATTGAAAACTCCTGTTTTCCCGTCGAAAGAAAATATATACTCTCGCGGCAAAACATGAAAGGTTTTTATTTTCACAACATGTAGATTAAACTTTAGTGTTCCGTTAAGAAAAACACACACAGATAAAAGAGAGATTTTATTGAAATATTTTGAAATCGTTTTGTAATTACAAATATATTTTTGATTCGTGCGAATGAAAAAAATTATTTCATTTATGTTTAAGTAATACATATTGTCTTAATACAGAATATATTTCATGCGTACTTTTCCGTAGTTTATCGATACTTGAAATATTCTTACATTTTTGCATGAAGAAATTTTTTTTTTCATCAGTTAGATTATATGTAGTGTCACGATAACAATATTTATGCTGCGTAATATTTAATAATCTAACGATTTATTTCTCCACATATAGTATATGAAAACTAAATTAATCAATTTAAGTACATCAATTTATTCATCATATCCTTCTTAACCGAGTTTTCATTTTAACCCACTTAGAAGAAAAAAAACCTTTGATTCAATAATTTAATTTAAATTATTAAATAAAAGAAGTTAAAAAATTATATTTTACATAATTTTCTTACTTGTAAAACGTATATTTTATACGACTAATCATTTAAAACAAAACTGCAATTTAAGTCACTGTTTATGAGAAACGAATAAAATTAATTTTGTGGAATCCAATCTAATAATAGTTACATAATATCACTCTAAATTTAAATGGAGTTTAAATAAATCTCTGATTTTTTTTGCTTTACAATGTTTGCAAAAACCATTTGTTTTTTAATATCATAAAATTGTTTCGATTAAATTTTCCGAAATGAAATAAACGTTTCTATTACTAGATAAGTTCTGCTTTTATCTTTATATATAGATATAAAAAGATAAAAAATAATAATAGACGCTTAAAGTTTCTTTTTTTTAAATTTTCCATCATTTCAATCCTCGTCGTTTCTTTTGAATTACTTCTTTTGTTGATATTTAGAAACAAAAATTCAAAAGCTGCTTTTAATCATTTTTTTTTTTTTTTGTTTCGCTTTTCAAGCGAAAGGGAATATTTATTATTAACACTCCGCATTTCTTTTCAATTTTGCTCTCTCTCAAAACGATTTTCATTCACTTTATTCCCTTCCTTTTCATTCACTTCATAAAGTATTGAAGAGTCTGTTTTTGAACAAGTATTTGGCTTTTTGACAAAACGCTGAAGTTTCTATTTTATGAAAATTTCTTTGTTGACACATGGAAAAAAAAAAGGGGAAAATGGGGTTTATTTTCCCTTTTCGGAAGCTATTATTTACGTGAAGTTGAAAGAACGGAAAAGACATTCCGATTTTAACCGTAATTGAAAATTTCTGTTTTCTCGTGGAAAGAAAATATATACTCGCGCGGCAAAGTTTCAAAGGTTTTTATTTTCGCAACATGTAGATTAAACTTTAGTGTTCCTTGTAACAGAGAAAGAGAGATGCTACTGAAATATTTTGAAATTGTTTTGTAATTACAAATGTATTTTAGATTCTTGCAAATGAAAAAGAATATTATTTCATTTATGTGTAAATAATACATATTGTCTTAATACAAAGTATATTTCATGTGTACTTTTCTGAAGTTTATTGATACTTAAAATATTTTTACATTTTTGCAAGCAGAAAATTTTGTTTTTTCCTCAGTTAGATTATATGTAGTGTCACGATAACAATAGTTGTGTAGTGTAATATTTAATAATCTAACGATTTATTCCTCCACTATATATAATACACGAAAATTAAATTAATCAATTTAAGTACATCAATATATTTATCATGTCCCTCTTAACAGAGTTTTCATTTTAACTCACTTATAGAAGGAAAAAATCTTTAATGTTATAATTTAATTTAAAATATTAAATTAAAGAAGTAGAAAAATTAAATTTTACAAAATTTTCTTACTTACGAAATGTATGTTTTATGCGACTAATCACATAAAATAAAACTGCAATTTAAGTCATTGTTCATGAAAAAAGAATAACATTCATTGTACGAAATCCAATCTAATAATGGTTACATAATATCACTCGAAATTTGAATGTAGTTAAAATGAATCTCGGATTTTTTGCTTTTCAATACGATGAAAGAGTTTTGATTAAATTTTCGGAAATGAAATAAATGTTTCTATTACTAGATAAGTTCTCCTTTATCTTTATATATATAGATATAAAGAGCCAAAAATAAAAATAAACGCTTAAAGTTTTTTTTAAATCTTTCCATCATTTCAATCCTCGTCGTTTCTGAATTACTTCTTTTGTTGATATTTAGAAACAAAAATTCAAAAGCTACTTTTAAACATTTTTTTCCTTTTTTGTTTTCGCTGTTCAAGCAAAAGGGAATAATTATTATTAAAACTCCCCTTTTTTTTTCCCTTTTCTCTCTCTCAAAACGATTTTCATTCACTTTTTCCCTTCCTTTTCATTCATTCACTTCATAAATTATTGAAGATTGTGTTTTTGAACAAGTATTTGGCTTTTTGACAAAACGCTGAAGTTTCAAATGTATGAAAATTTCGTGTTGACATGTAGAAAAAAGGGGAAAAAGGGGTTTATTTTCCCCTTTTCGGCAGCTATTATTTACATGAAGTTGAAAGAACGGAAAAGGCATCCAGACTTTGACCGTAATTGAAAATTCCTGTTTTCTCGTGGAAAGAAAATATATACTCACGCGGCAAAACTTGAAAGGTTTTTATTTTCACAACATGTAGATGAAACTTTAGTGTTCCGTTAAGAAAACACACACAGATAAAAGAGAGATGTTAATGAAATATTTTGAAATCGTTTTGTAATTACAAATATATTTTTGATTCTTGCAAATGAAAAAAATTATTTCATTTATGTTTAAGTAATACATGTTGTCTTAATACAGAATATATTTAATACAGAATATATTTCATGCGTAGTTTTCCGTAGTTTATCGATACTTGAAATATTCTTTACATTTTTGCATGAAGAAATTTTTTTTTCATCAGTTAGATTATATGTAGTGTCACGATAACAATATTTATGCTGCGTAATATTTAATAATCTAACGATTTATTTCTCCACTATACATTAGTACATGAAAACTAAATTAATCAATTTAAGTACATCAATTTATTCATCATATCCTTCTTAACCGAGTTTTCATTTTAACCCACTTATAGAAGGAAAAAAAATCTTTGATTCAATAATTTAATTTAAATTATTAAATAAAAGAAGTTAAAAAATTATATTTTACATAATTTTCTTACTTGTAAAACGTATATTTTATGCGACTAATCATTTAAAACAAAACTGCAATTTAAGTCACTGTTTATGAGAAACGAATAAAATTAATTTTGTGGAATCCAATCTAATAATAGTTACATAATATCACTCTAAATTTAAATGTAGGTTGTTTGTTGTTTTGTAATGTTGTGTTTTCAATGTTTGCAAAACCATTTGCTTTTCAATATCATAAAATTGTTTTGATTAAATTTTCTGAAATGAAATAAATGTTTCTATTACTAGATAAGTTCACCTTTTATCTTTATATATAGATATAAAAAGCTAAAAATAAAAATACACGTTTAAAGTTTCTTTTTTTAAATCTTTCCATCATTTCAAACCTCGTCGTTGCTTTTGAATTACTTCTTTTTGTTGATATTTAGAAACAAAAATACAAAAGCTGCTTTTGAACATTTTTTTTTCTTCCCTTTTTTTGTTTCGCTGTTCAAGCAAAAAGGGAATATTTATTATTAAAACTCCCCATTTCTTTTTTCCCTTTGCTCTCTCTCAAAACGATTTTCATTCACTTTTTTCCCTTTCTTTTCATTCACTTCATAGAGTGTGTTTTTGAACAAGTATTTGGCTTCTTGACAATACGCTGAAGTTTCTATTTTATGAAAATGTCGTGTTTGACACATGGAAAAAAAAGGGGAAAATTGGGGTTTATTTTCCCTTTTCAGCAGCTATTATTTACGTAAAGTTGAAAGAACGGAAAAAGCATTCAGACTTTAACCGTAATTGAAAACTCCTGTTTTCCCGTGGAAAGAAAATATATACTCACGCGGCAAAACTTGAAAGGTTTTTATTTTCACAACATGTAGATTAAATTTTAGTGTTCCGTGTAAGAAAACGCACACAGAGAAAGAGAGATGTTATTGAAATATTTTGAAATCGTTTTGTAATTACAAATATATTTTTGATTCTTGTAAATGAAAAAAAATATTTCATTTATGTATAAATAATACATATTGTCTTAGTGCAAAATATATTTCACGTGTGCTTTTCCAAAGATTATTGATATTTGAATTATTCTAATAACTGCGTTTGGAAAATATTTTGAAATTTTTTCATCAGTTAAATTATATGTACTATCACAATAACAATTAGTTTAGTAGTGTAATAGTTTTAAATTGTGTATTTGAATTACATTGGAAAAAATGCCATGTGAAATATGTAACCCATTGCTTAAGAACGGAAATTAAAAATAATTAATACTCACCGCCTACCTTCCCCCCCATTGAAAAAATTACATACCAACATTAAGATACAAGATATATACTGTACAATATTATAATACATGTAGTAAAAGATACTTACTGTTGTTTCTAAAACACAGACATGACAATTATTGTTTGATTTTCTTTAATTATATACCAAAATTTGTACACTTTTGTATTAAAATATATAGAAACTCTCAAAATGAATTCAAAGTCTCCTTTTTAAAATAAACCTAAACGAAACAGATGTGAAATTAAATGGTAAAGTATGTCATTGTGTTGGCTCTATTACATCCAAATTAGACGTGATCTGAAATAGTGCTGGACCCTGAGTTTTTTTTTTTTTTACAATAAATGCTTTTTCTTCAATGGTGTAACAGCCCCATTGTGGGTTAAGGCTTTCTGCCCTACTGGCAGATTTCCAAACATGAGATGTTTTCTTTTACGGATGGCGTTGTCAGCTCTACGCCTAACAGTCGTAGTAGACCGGGACCTACGGTTTAAATTGATTCCGAACCAATACATCCATGCATAGCGTCGCCAGGACTACCCACATTATATGGTTACTTTGTTTTTATTTTGTAGTCACTTTATCTCATCTTTTCAAACACACTTTTTAAAATTTTAATAGGTACTGAGAATTCATTTGTTGTGCTATTTTTTGTTTCATTGTAATTATTACACGATACACTGTAAAATATCAAAATTATTATAATATTTAATGAGGAAATACAGTTGAGGATTACTAAAATATATTCATTCATTAAAAAAAAAAAAAAAAAAAGTCTTAGGTTTTTTTTTTACTTGGTAACAATTTTTTCTTTTTTCTTTTTTGAACTACAGAATGTCAAATTATTACCAATCTGTTGACGCAACCATCTTGCTTTTTGAGTTGGCACAAAACCTAAAATTACCGAGGACACGTGTGTCCAAAAATATTTTTATATTTTAATTTCTAAACACGAGTAACAAATTCTGCAATGGTTGTACCCATCAAGGAATACATTTCTCTTGACCTTGCTTTTTGTAGATATATTAAGCCAACTGAGTGTGCGAAGTTTATCTTTTATTGAGAGTCTATAACTTCATAAGCTGCCTTTTCGGAAATGAGAAAAGCTCAGAAAGTATTAACGCCACTTCCTACGGAAGTGCTCATTACGAACCCAGGAATAAACTCGTTAACTTTTCAACTCGAGAAACTTTACAGTGATTTATCAGTTATGTGGTGAAAGTTCCACCTGAGTTCCAGAATAGTAAAAATTATCGAATATTTTTATTACTATGAGTATAATATATACATAAATTTAGATTCAGAAATATTTGATTTTAAGTTGCTCAGATGCGTTATGAAACTTAATTATTTAAAAGCAAGATGCTGAATTAAAAACCAAATTAATTTTTATTTGAGAATTTCAGTGGGATTTTCTGTTTGCTTACAAATTATTGCCATAATATCTTTATGTTGAAAAATAACTTAAAAGTAAAAATAAAGTAGGCTTTATGGATATTTTAACTATTTCATAGCTATAAGCGAAGTACAAGATACTTAAAGCAATATTTCAGTTACTTGATTGTCGTAACGAAATAGATAAATATTAATTTATTTTGTCACTGGTAATGGTGGTGTTTATGTTTTTTAATTGCTTCTTCCTAATAAAATTAAAATAACATATTAATATTAAATGAACTAATTATATTGCTATGACATGTGGTTTGCCGTATTGATATTGATGTTAATATGCACTTATAAATATTTTTTGTATTAAAGTAAAATTGCTTATAATTTTTATATTATTCTGGTGTTTGTAAAAGTGTAATTTCTATGTGACCCTTGAAGGGTGCATGTGATGGTCCCTAGTTCTTACCGGATGCGAATCCAATTTAAAGGGAAGACCAGTTTCCGGTGGTTGTAGGTCTTTTGCCACAACTGCGGCTGAAATGGCTCTTTGGCGGTGTTTTAATTGGCGAGGGCCATGAAAGAGGGGGCGACTTGCATCGGCGGAGCCTTCAAAGTGCCAGATGGTCAAGAGCGACAGTTTACCAAGACATTTAAGACTTTAGTTATCTGTGCTAATTCGAGGTCCTCGGTTTAGTTTTTTAAAGAATAAATTCAATGACGCTTATTTGCCTTTTATTTGTCAACATATTTCTATAAAATTATTGTTTGATTTGTATACTTGGTTCCCTTTAAATTTCTATGTGCATCAAAGTTCGAATACAGTTTATGAATATAATTATATGTTGATCCAAATTATTTGCAGTTACGTCACTGACATCAATATTAGAAAATCTATCGTTTTTTTGCCATTTTTTAAATTGCATTACCGCAGCAAATAGTATTAAATAACATATTAATTATATAGCAATAATATAAAATAACCGCGTAACTAAACTGATTTTTTATTGAAGTTTTATTTCCGGACTACATTACAATCCGTATTTTTTTAACATCATTTTTTTTTTTTAACATTTATATAGCATTAACAAACAATTCGTTGTAGGATAAAATATTTAATATGATACAAATCAATATTAGTGGTTCATGTATTCAATATGGTGGTTCATGGGGATTTTTTTCCATATTCAATATCTGTAAATGCGTTTTTACTCACCTTATGTATCTGTTTTAAAAATATGGATTATAAAATGAAAATATGCAAATGTAATGCACGAAGCGTTTGCAATGATCACATTTTGAAAATCGCTTAGGTATTCAAAAATTCTTTTAAAAGCCACAATGCTAAGGTAAAAGCACCTTGATAGGTTCTTTCGTGGTTACCTGTCAAAGAGGTAGGAGAACCTTAATTGGAAAAAATCCCGAACGGTTCATCTCCCATTTCCGGGAGTTGATGCAACGAAAAACATTTCTTTTCTCCATCTATCGATCTTCTCCGGTATTTAAATGTCACTAGCGACGCCGAATGAGTTGAGAGAGAGTAATTGAAATTTTGCATTTCTTTGCTTTTTTTCCCTGTTACCTTAGATTCTTCAGCGCCTTTTAATATCGCCCCCTTCTCAGGATGGATTATGAATCTTTTGGAGTTTGTAACGAAGAAACCCCACCCTGTTTGTTTTGACAATCCAGGCTATTGGAGTTTATATTAAGGAAAGTATTGATGGCTTGATTTTGGTTCGTAATTGAAAAGGATACGTGCGAAATGATATATTAAGAAGTTGTCAATTTTATATTAATTTTTGTATTTAGGTGAATATGTGCTGTGCTTGTGAATCATATAGTAGATACAAACAATTGTAAATTTTTGAGAAGATTGTTAAGATCTAAAAAGTTTCTATTGTTCTGCGATTGTTAGTTCGATTTTTAACGAGTCATGTGGGAATTATAGACAACTGTACATTTTTGAAAAAGCGTGCTTTGTGTAATTGCTTTTTAGAATTGATATGTTAACTTTTAAAAATTGATTAATCTAACATTTAGTATGTATATATATATATATATATAGATATTATTTACTAAATGCCAGTTTAATCGATTTATATAATATATATATAATCATGTTTTGAACTAAATTCATTAAACTTTTGTCAGTTTTTTCAATTATTTGTAGTTTTTGGAGAAGTACTTATCGAAATGAGTATATTAAAATCAATGTATTTCTGATCAAGAACTTCATGCGTGATTATAAAATTGATTAAATTGAATGATTTATTTATAGGATTTATAGAATTGACATAGCAAAAGCCAATTATTTTTATTGTACTGCGAGCTAAAAACTCACGACAATTTTAGAAAGTAAATTTTTATGTCGATTCATGTTGAAAATAAATTCATGAAACTTTGTCATTTTCTTCAATTATTATTATTTTTAGGGAGGTTTTTATTAAAACGTTTATGAAAACTAACATAAGTATATTAAAAATTAACTTATTTCTGAACAGGAACTTCCTACGTGATTAGCTTAAACTAAATGAATTACACAAAATAATAAAAAATGAATATAGCAATGTTACTGCACATAGTTTGCTGGCACATTTTACATAATATTTATGGGACCATGTTCAATTATATAAGAAAAGAAAATCTACTGATTGTCACTAATTTTCTATAAATGATCCTATAACATCAATAACTTAAAAGCCCTGATATGCAAATATAACGATATCTGATTACGTCATGAAACGATTGAAAAAGTGTGGTAATTTAAAATGAATGCAAAAATGCATTAATAAAATTATAATATTGATAAGAATTTAGTGATATTCTAAGTTTAGAAAATAAATTTATTTGACTAGAATTACTGACGAAATAGAACTATGCACATTTTGAAAATCTTATGAAAATTTGAAAATAAATCTTGAAGGATTACCTTGCTGACATCAAACTTGACCTTTATATCAAAGCCGTTGAAGATTTTGTATTTCTGAAGAATAAACATTCTTCAATAGAGTTCCCATCATTTATTCGGATAGAATACGTCTGACTTGCCCTAGAAACTTCAAATCACTCCATTTAAATTCTATATGAATTTAAATGCGTTATAGCTGAGCTAGTACAGAATTTAAAGCCTACTATGCAAATCTTAATGTTTTTCTAGCTTACAAAAGATGTGTAGGAGGGTGGATGGGTTTATGATTTGGATGAAAGGCTTCATGGATCAGAGGAAGATTATCGTTTGGGAAATAAAAGAGGGTGGATGGAACTTCTCGGGATGTTTGTCGAACGCTGTTCTAAGGAACATTCAAAAAATGTGAGTTTGAGAACGAGTTGAGCCGAAGTGGTTTGAGATTTTCATTCCAAATGCATAAATTCTATTTGAAATGGAATGAATTATTCTATAACATGGAGATGTTATCTGGATTTCACGGAAGCGTGAAATTCTTTGTGAAAAATTGGGAGGATCGTTTTGTGTGGGGAAAATAGAATTTTAAATCGCTTCTGAAAGAAATTTATTTTATCTTCGTTTTGAAACTATTGATTTAAATAAATTTCCTATATTGCTGTTAATGAAGAAAGTTTTTTGAGAGATGATTAAATTACATGATCATCAATCAATTTTAATAAAGACTGTTTTATCTTATTGCTGAACACCTCTTTGTTTTAATTTTTATGTAAGGGCTTTCGTCAATGTGAAATATACTTATTTTTTAAAACTTTAGTTGAAAACACAAATTTAAGCAAATTAATTGTAAAAATGCGCAAATTAATTTTTTCACTAGGCACAGAGTTAGCTATTAAGTTTATTATATGAAATCATAGATAAATCTTTCAAATCAGTCATATTGAACTATTGTTACGTTATTCACTAAGATTGCATACTAGACTGTATTTCTATTCATTCGTTTGACAGTATATACTTGCTTTATTTTTATATTGGGTTGGTAACTAAGTAATTGCGAATTTTAAATAAGAAGGAAAATTCAAAATTTTTGCTTTTACAATAAAAACATCATTGAATTAGGTATTGCCCCTTTTTGTCGATGACCTTTCGCCATTTTTCAGGCAGTGTCATAATTGAGTGTTCATAAAACATCTGATTTTTTGCCAAAAAACTGAATTAAATGTGATTTTACATCATCAGTGTCATTAAAATGGTTACCATTTAAGGAATTTTGCATGGAACGAAATAAATGGCAATATAAAGGCGCAAAGTGGCGCCTTCAGATAGAAAAGACGAAGAAATAAGAACGCGGTATATGGTGAAGAAGCGCCATATATATGATGGATGTAACAATAGTAACCTAGTTCCAATAATGTTTGGCGAGTGACCAAAGATGTGTGGGGCTTTGTATTATCATGCTGGAAAACGACACCTTTACGATTTGCAAATTCTGGCAGCTTTTCTTGAACTGCATCGCTCAGTTTGACGAGTTGTTGAATGTACACGTTTGAATTAATCGTTTAGTTTTTTGGTAAAAGTTCAAAGTGCATAATTCCTGATATATCTGAATTGTGCGTCTTGTTCTTCCATTTTTAAATTGGGATAAAAACAAAAATAAATAGCTAATTAATATAATTTTATTACTAAATTAAAAACGGAAGTCCAAACAACAAGAAAACAATATATGTTAGGTGCTTTGAACACGTTGACAAAACAAAATAATATGCTAAGACCACCTATTGATTAAATCCGCAATCACTTAGCTGGCAACCCAATATAATGAAAATTTAATATGAAATTAACTGCAACGAAAGGAAAATTATTTATTTACTTACAAAAAGTTTACGTTATTATGTATGTTATGTGTTTCACTGATCTACTAAAAAAATATTTGACGTCCAAAGAAAATTCTGTGCGTTACAAAAGAAATGAAAGAGTAGTTTTATATAAAATTTCGTTTAATATCTTCATAAAGCATGAAAATTTAACGTGGGGTTCATTCAAAAAGCTAAATAAATGAAAAATTAAATTTTCATATTCCAACGTTAAAGTAATAAAAAAATAATATATTTAAGAAATATTGAACTTCAATAAAATATTTTTAAAACAGACTTTTCGTTAGGTTATTTTTTAATATGAATTCTTTTACCTCATGAACATCAATATCCATGACTTAAAAGTATTTTAGTTATTAAAGGTCTTAGACTGATTCAAAGTTTAGTAATAGCTATACTGTGTAGTTTGCAAACTTTCTTCACTTGCATTGTTAAGATCTCCGTTCTCAAATGTATGGACTTTCAGTTAAGTAAAACGCAGCTATTTTTTAAAACTTAACTTGGAAACTCAAACATAAGCAAAACAAATCGTAAAAATTGCTCAAATTAATTCTTTCACAGAGATATTAAGTTTATTATACGAAATCATTGTCCAGCCGAATTGAACAGTTGCTAAGTTATTCGTTAAGATTGCTAATTATATTCATTTATTCTGCAATGAACAATAAGAACTATTCCCTAAACAATGACGGTCTTTCTGTAACGCTAATAAGGACGGTCTTTCTGTAACGCTAAACAATAAGGACGGTAGGGACTTTCTGTAACGGTACAAAGGAACTGACAATTTCATTCACACGAAAGATAAATGTTTGTCAGAGAGAGAAAATTAGATTGGAATTAGTGGATTGACAAGGCAGAGATGCAATATCCAAATGGACTATTTTCTGAGATGGAAGTGATTTGAGATTTGTTAGGATTGAGGGAAGGATTGATGGAAAGTGATTTGGGATTTGTTTGTTTCTTACCGATTTTTTTCATTGTTGATTTTGTGAAAGTATGATGATTCTATTAAGGGCTCGTCAATACGAATTGCTGCTATTGGGGGAATTGAAAATAGTTTTATCTCAAACATATTTAAGAAGAAACATCGTTGAAAATCTTTAAATGCACAAACTATTAAACACTATATTTTTATTAGTTTTATTTTACTCTGTTGCTAGTCTATTATTACTTACAGTATAATCCTATTAATTTTAACATAAGTTACATGCAATATACAGCCCTATTTAGCCAGTTTATGGGTGTGGGTGTCTAATCCTCAATGTCCTGCTGCGCTAGATGGACATCCCATAAATAATCTATTCATGGAAGGAGGAAAAGGGTATCCAATTAGTATGAATTAAATTTAAATTACAGACATTATTACTTAGAGTATAATCCTTATTACTTTTTAACATGAGTATATGTAATATACAGCCCTATTTATCCAATGTGGGTAAGTGTGTCTAATCCTTGGTGTCTTGCAATGCGAGACGGACATCTTATGAGTAGTCTACTCGTGGAAGGAGGAAAAGGGTATCCAATTAGCATAAATTAAACTTAAATTAAAGACACTATTCTTCAACATTTATTATATAATATTCTTATAATTGATACGTTTAGTGGGAAAAAAATTGTCTTTCAACTCTTCGTTTGCGTTGTAGTAAATATGCTTTTAAGGTTATTTAACGATTAGAAACATATTAATTATTGATTAATTAATATGTTTCTAAAGGTTAAATAACCTATAATAAACTATCCTAGCGTATCATTTATTAATAACTTATTAATTAGTTAATTAATGCATTTCATTAATTTTATGTGTATTTTATTTTTGGTGTGTTAAAAATCGCGTACAGTTTAATAACTGCTTTATACATAATTCTTTCAACCTTGTAATAAGCCATTATCTTTTAGAAACTATTTATATAATTTGCTTTGTTTTTTGACAAATTAATTTATTTTTGAGTGGTATGTAGTGTACGTCTTCTTGAAGCATTTATATAGGATTCGTTTATAGGACGTATAACTTCATGGGGATATTTTAATTTTTATTTACAAGCACTATATATATATACATACAAATAATGTCTTCTGGGTTATTATATAAAGAAATTAAAAATTAAAATAAAATTTGATCACAAGTGCACGATTTAATCGTAAGTACAGCTCACTCTAACGTTGATGATTTTTAGAGTTCTGGAGTCTGTGTCGAAACTAATTGCCTGGTCAGGGGAATAACTTAATTATCACACGGCCTGATATCCCAACCACAAGGGATTCGCTTTGGAAACAGGCAGAATCTCTGGCCTATTCCGTCACTTTACAGAAAACAAAACTTTCTAATCAGCTCGTAGCAGAACTCTCTTTCTTATTCACCATAAAGCTCCTTTTAAGACAATCCGCCAATAGGGGGTTGAGGTTTCCCTTCTCATTGCAGTAGACAATTCTCAGCTCGTGGCCTATCACATCATGATGGAACCACTCATGGTATAGTTCATAGTCAAAATGTAGTTGTTTTGACCTGTGAAGGTCGCACAAACATTCACTAATTTCCTGTGTCTCATTATATATGATACCGAATATCTGCTATCAGATGTGAGTGACAGGTTGTTCTCATTAGTACAAAACACTTATTGCACGTAATATAACTACCCCAATACTGCTTGACTGCTGTCAAATTTGAGTGGTGGGTTATTATATATTTGTCAATTAACATACATTCCTCTCTCCTGGGAATAAAATGGCAAAAATCTTCCCTTGAGAAAATCCTACAAAAAGAGATCAATTTCAATCACTCACTTCATTAATCAACGTAAGTATGCTTTAATTTATAACTCAGTTTAAGAAAGAAAAATTCACCGTTTACTTTTCTACTTTACCTTTATATTATTATCTAAATGCGATTTAAACAATATATTATTTTCTAGGTAATAATTAATAGAAGATAAAAAAAATGCTTCAGATGTTACTGCATCTGATAACAAATTAAGAACTATTTAAATGTCATTATAACATATTATGCACGTTACAGTATAAGTAATAGCAGTAATTAAGAATTCAAGGAAAGTGTCACATAAGATTTTATATGAAAAACTTTGAAAGAAACGATTCTAAAGCTAATGTAGATCCTTCTTTAAACACTCATTTAAATGACCATCATGTTAGCCTGTAATTTCGGTCATAAGACTTATCACATTATCATTTTATCACGTCAGTATTAATAAAACTAAATTATATCTTTTAATGAAATAAATCATGTAATTTATGATATAATTTAATTTATTAAGTATACTTATAAAAATTACTAAAGCATATAAGTCTCTGAATATTTAACATTAAAATACGTTTCATTCACCTTGATATATTCAAGTCACGCTTGTTATTAGTAATCAGTGTATCTTTTTTTTTTTTTTTTTTTTCAGATATTATGTAAGATACGGTAGTGTTAGGTGCACTGTTATTTTTTTATAACATGTTTTGTTGATGTAAATTGATCATATCTTTTGGCCTTACCTTGAAGGTGACCTTGTGAAAAGTATACTTTTCCAATTTGTTCGCTTATTGAGCAATTATGTTGTTAGACTTGAATACATAATAACTTAAAAAAAAAATCTAGTAATTGAAATGTGCTACTGAACTATTAAGATACGGAAATTTTTCTTTTTGATAATATGGTTTTATATTTCATTAGAAATGTATATATCGTGATTAAGAGATGAATAAAATAAAACTGTTAATAAA
Source organism: Caerostris extrusa (assembly GCA_021605095.1). Classification (NCBI taxonomy): domain Eukaryota; kingdom Metazoa; phylum Arthropoda; class Arachnida; order Araneae; family Araneidae; genus Caerostris; species Caerostris extrusa. Next base: position 45,660 of record BPLR01005946.1, read on the forward strand.
ATATATCAGATTCGTTTGTCGTATTTAAAATTTATTTTAATCGCCAATTGTAAATTAGAAAGTTAATTTTCACGATGTACAATGTGTTTAATATATTAAATTAAATATATAAATTTATTTAATTTTGAATAAAATTATTTTATATTTTTATTATACTTTATATAATTTATTTTTATATACTTTTGTCTGAGTTTATTAAGTTATATTGTGGATAGAGAAAATATTCTAAATAAACGTTATAATTGGACATTATATATATATATGTAGGATTTGTTTGCCTACTAAACACCAGATGGAAACACATCACGGACTATGTGCCTTTCACACCAACCTTTTGCCATGTAGTAGCAGTATTGGACCTTGAACTCTGGCCCTGGAAGAAGGGAAAATAGTTTGGTAGAGAAGAAAGCTAACGGAATATTCTTCAAGCAGCGATAGAAAATGGTTGTGAATGTATCCATACTTTCTGTAAATATTGATGTAAATATATTCATTAAATATATGTTGTTGAGAGAAAACCAACGCTTCTTATGTCGCTTTGAAATACACCCCTAGATCTGTTGTTAAAAATTCGCTAGACTGAGAGAAAAGTCTACAAGATTGGGGGTTCGGCCGGGATGAATCTATTGGAAGCGGCAAATTACAAAATTGTGGGCCTATGGATGCATCTTTTGAAAAACCTGTGCAACTCTCTCTCTCTCTCTCTCTCTCTCTATATATATATATATATATATATATATATATATATATGTAAACACTAAGCACTTTTATTATGGTATCATAATTAACTTAAGAAAGATGTAACCGAGGAAAGATGTAAAGACGAAATCTATAATATTTTTAAATGAATTTTTTTGTGCTGAGTTGTGATCATTATTCGAAAATAATCCTTTCTTTTAAATAGTTATTGAAAAATAAATGATTTTATTCATTATTAGAAATGTATTTTTACTGTGTAAACACAGTAAAAACAATTATTATCATCCATTTATTAATATAGATATTAAAATGCATAATACTGTTTTAATTTATTTTATGCACATTTTACTAACGACTTTAGTTTAAATTGGGTAAAATTAGGTATATTGATTGTGAAACGTTTTTTTAGTAATAAGTAAAATCTCAATAAAAATCACTATCGCTAAAACAATATAGTGTCGCTAAATATAATCTAGGTTTTTCAGCTGCCGTGAAGAATTATTGTAGTTGATCTTAAATAGCCTGTTTTAGAAAAACGAATCTGTATTTTAAATAAATAATTTTGAATAAAATTATTAAGCCTAAGCCCACGGGCTCTCCAGTACTTTTAAATGTTTCCTCATACCTAGAAAGTGAACTACAATGATTTAAATGTTCAAAAGTCATAGGCCAACTGAGTCACACAAAACACAGTTTGGGAATCCCCCACTCCAATTTAGAGATAATTACGTAAACAGTCATGAGCAGTCAAACGTCTAAATAGAGTTACTGCTGTCTTTCTTGGAAACCTGGGAATAGTTCTCTCTTCCCCCAGAATTCTCCATCTCTTTTCTATAGCGTTGAATCATATCTTAATTAAAAATTTTCTGTTAACAAACAATTTTTTATGAATTGAAAGCGGTCGATTAATGTGTTGCTCTATCAAAGTTCTTTTCTTATCCAGTATATCAGCTTTTTCGTTGCCCATAATTCCACAGTGGGCTGTAATCCATTAAAAGAAATTCTGTGTTCCAATGTCTTAAGCAATGACCTGCAGTCCAAGATTCTTTGGGAATTATTTTGATGATTCAAAAAGGTTTGAAAGTATTCTTGGAATCAGACAATATGACTGATTTTATAAAGGAGTTACTGCGAAACGACAGTTGTTGAATAACCACGGCAATAGCTTGATTTTGCCATCAAAAGCAGTAGTAAGAGACCCAAAGGTAAATAGAAACTAAAAAGCTCACTATGGACACCCACTCCATCACCTCTCGATCGCTCTCAAACATAGAGTCGTCAGTATAGACACACATCCATTCACTCTGGTGATAACGAATCTCAGTAGTCTCCATTACAATAGATCTTAATTTCAATAGATCTTAATATAAGTGAATCGATAGATCTAATCTATAGATAATATAATAGATCTTAATTGTGAAATTTATGTAACTTATAAACTTATAAAAAATAGCTTAATTTACCATATAAACAATATTGGACAAAATTGCATGAAATAAAATGCAGTGAAGTTTTAGTTGTCGTAGCACTGTCTCAGATTATTATGAACTCGAATTTTTAATTGCCATATTAGGTTCTCATTATATAAATTGCTTTGAGATATGATTTATATTGCATGTTATATGCTGCTTTGAGACATGAAAATCTCATATTGCTTGCTACTTAAAAAATACCTAAAGCATACAAGTCTCTGAATATTTAACATTAAAATTCGTTGATATATTCAAGTCACGCCTATTATTGTTAATCAGTATAATTTTTTTCAGCTTTTATGCAAGATACTGTTGTGCTAACTGCAATGCTATTTAAATACATTATAGTTATTAAAGAAATAACAACTGTTTAAACTACGTTACATAAAAAAGAAATGCACAAAAAAAATTTTTCACCAAAAAAAAAAAAAAAAAGTCTTTTATTTTGGTGAGAAGCGTTTTTATCCATAACCTTGTTTACAACCTTGTTTTGTAACCTTGTTTACAAAATTATAAAACATAAATCATTTTTGTTGCAATTAGCCAAACAAACATCGTTTTCTACATTGAATTTATTATGTTAAGTAAAAATAGAGAGATAAGGAATCTTTATTGTAAATGTAAACAAGTAATAGTTCAGTTTTTATTATTTTTTGTAATTTTTATATACATACCTGCTGTTTTCAATATTTATTTGATCTGATTTGTTGCGAGAATGGTTTTATATTAATATGTCAGTTATGCTCACTACTAAGAAGAAAAGTAAAAAAGTAACGTGGCCAAACATAGCGATGAGATGCTTTTGCCAATCTTAAAAATTTAATTTATATAGTGGTATATAGTTATTTTAAAGTATAAAGATTTTTTACTTTTCCAATTGGTAAACTTAAAAAAAAACTAAAATTAATTTATTAAAAAAGAATTTATTACCATCAATTCATTTATTTAATGTGACAATAATAAATGAAAAGCCAAATAATGGGGACAGACAGTTCATTCACAGATATAGTCATTAAAAAGTAATAGAAAAATGTGATCCAGCCCTCCATAAATAGCGTAATTAGAGTTTGTAAGCGGATAAAAAGTCCTTATCTGTTTCTGGGAGTCTTTCTTGTTAGGAATATATATAAAACGTCTCCTTCTCGCAGGGAAGAAATCATTATTAAACTGACTTTCCCAAGGAGGCAGCCTCCTAAATAGATATCTGGTTCTCTTTGTGGTGGAGAGCGCCAGGGGAGAGAACTCGATACTTTCATCAAAGAGAGTCGAGAAAAAAAATTGATGGATAGGACCCATTTCTTGTATTTATCAACACTTGTAAGGCTTCTGAAGATCTTTATTTAGCGAAAAGAATTAATCATTTGATCAACAAATACATAAAAGGAAAGTTTTTTAAGTGTTACACAACAGAAGTGCTATCCTTCTTAATTGTTAACTCTATAATTGCTATCGTTTCAAGTAGTACAATTTTACATCTATTAAGAAGGTTTGGCTTGTCTGTCTGCCGTCATTTGCACACGAGGGGATAATTATTAGACCGAAACCTTCAGTTCAAAGTGAATTTCGAACCACTACAAATATCAATATCACCGCCGGGAAAGATATATATATATATATATAATGTATATGCGTGTGTATTTAAAACATACAAAGTCTCTGAATATTTAACATTAAAAATTCGTTAAGATATTCAAGCCGCACCTATTATTGTTAATCA
>BPLR01005947.1:0-117880 GCA_021605095.1 Caerostris extrusa
TGCATTGCTATATACATATTTTTTTTCCTCTTACCCAATCATCAAATATAATTCATAAATTATTATAGTAAAGGTTTCACTTTGAGAGTCAATATTTTCTGCATTAATGTCCTCTTTGAGCAGTGCGGTGTTGGAGCCCTAACCAAGGAGGCTGGTTTGAAACTGGCGTTGATAAGGATGTTGGGAATCTCAAAGCTTCCATCAGGCCGATCATGATAAATCCATAGATTGGAAAAAGACTTTTTCACCAGAGTGCAAACACAAATGGGATTCTTGTTCTGAATTGTGAGGGCAAAAACAGTGTGGCAAATGCTCGGTAATGCTGAATCTGTTTTAGATCTGCAGTAGTCATGATAAATGACCCCATGTCATAAATGCCTAACATTATAAAGCATATCTTTTATATTCATGAAAAAAAAAAAAATGAAATAGGAAGAAAATTAAATGCTTATTGAACTGATTTACAGTTTTTTATTTGTTATAATATAAAATTGAGGCATTTAAAAATTTAATATTAAATAAGAGAAATTAGAATTATAAAAATTATGCATTTAAAATTTAATTTTTAAGTAAAATTAATCATGAAACAGATAGAAAATATAGTAAAACTGATATTCTGAGAATTGTAAAGGCATCTCCCATTAGATGGTTGGGGCATACGTTTAGATATGATGATGCATTTCCAACCAAAACGATAGCTTTTTTCCAGAATTTAGGCAGTAACAGACAGCAATGCTGAAGAAGAAGAAAGTAAAAAATATTCTTTAAATTTAAATCATTAATAAGGAGTTTGAAAAAAAAATAAATTAAATTAAAATAAGTAGTTACGTAAAATTTAGTCAATGCATTTTTCTTTTTAATTCGTTTATTTTATTCTTCATCTTATGCAACTTGCACATTTTGAAATCATTGCAACCTTTTAAATTTAAAGGAACCGGAATTTTAAAAAGTAATTTGTTTAAAATAGAAATTAATTTTAGGAAAAAAGAGTGTTATTCATAATAATTTATATTGTAAAAATAATATTATGGCAAATATTTTATTTTTTATAAATATATTATACATGTGTATTTTAACGATACAAAAAAAAAAAAAAAATGAAGTTATGAGAGGCATATTTTACATAAAATCTATAATCTTAAACCAACGTTTAATAATTTATACTATTAGATTTGTATTTTGAAAAACTATTATTTTTAAGTCAACATTGATGAAAAAATGGTATTGTATTTTGTTGTATCGTTATTTTATTTTGAATCATCAGCCTTCACTGAAACTTATCAAATAATAATACATATTTAAAACGTGCTTTTAAAGAATAATGGATATAATATTAGTAATTTCTTCTTCAACTCATAGCAGATCTTACCCCCTTCCCTGTCTAGCCACAGGAAAGAAGGAAAAAAAAAAAAAAAAAATGAAAGCAAGCAACAGGCATATTAGCCTGTTTTGTGAGGTTGAAAAGAGCAGTCTAAAGGGGGTACCTCCTTTTTTCTTCTGACCCCCCTTTCGAGCTATGAGATCTCCCCATGACCTACATAAGTCAAAGGGCCACCATGGTTAGCCCTCAAACCACTACACCCTTCCTCCTTCGGCGTATGTAGGCCACACGTGGATTTGTAAGGGAATCTAAATTAATACTAACCTGCTACACTGTCAATGTTATTCAAACGTAACGTTCTTTCTTAGAGCAAGGGGAGGCCTTTAAGTTAGGCCTAATTCCTAAGATTTTGATTCCAAAACTTTTTGTTAGAAAAATAAATAAAAAAAAGAAGTATATTGGATTGTAAGTAACAAATAAAAATCTGCTACATTAATCTTCTAATAATTCCATTTTACAAAAAAAAAAAAAAAAAAAATAATAAAATAATCCTTTTTTTTTTTTTTTTGCTTCTTGGAAGGTAATTAATAAAAAAATATCATCGCAAAAGTCAACTTTTTTTTTTTTTTAAATCTTGAATAAATCATGCAAAATGTAGTGTTTATAAGCAAAAAAAAGTAATTTAGAAAGTTTTTTTTTTTTAGTTTAAATTTAGTCCTGAAAAAAGTTTAAAGGGAATTGAAATTTTATAAAAATTCCTATTTAAAAACTATTAAATTTTTAAAAACTTCTATTTGCCTGAAAACAGAAAGTTTTTTTTTTTTTTTTAGTCCTAAAAAGTATCATGGCAAAAAGCCAAGTTTTTTTTTTTTTTTTTTTTTTTTTTTTATTTAAATCTTAACAAATCATGCAATGTAGTGTTTATAAGTAAAAGAAAAAAAAAAAAAAACAGTAGTTTAGAAAGGTTTTTTTTTGTTATAATTCCATAATTATCATTATTATTATTTAGCTTTAAATATTTGAATTGATGCATGATAAATATCAAAATAGCATCTCAAAACCTATTTAAAGAAAAAAATAATGTTGAGCATCACGCAATATAATTTTTGTATGCTAGAAAGTTAAAGATTATAGGTTATATAATTTTTGTATGGAGAGGCTGTATTATTATATTTCGTTTGAAATGTTTAATTGATGCATGATAAATGTCATAGCATCAAAAAATTCATTTAAAGAAAAATATTGTTGAGCAATTTTTTTTAGTAAAATAATTTTTATTTGGGAGAAAGAAAAATTATTGATGTCTTTATATTTCCCTTTTTTTTTTTGGCTGAAAAAATTCATTGTTGCCCAATAGAAATAAATATCTACGAAAATCTTCACTTAAAGAAACAAAGTTCTGATGTGCATTTTTATTTATTTTTGAGGTAAATAAAAAATGCATTTGTTTCATAAATAATATAAATAAGTATCAAATGTTAAATTAATGTAGATTAAATGTTGATTTAAAGAAACGAGCTTTTGAGTAATAGAATAAGTCATATGATATAGTGTTTTTGAAAAAACAAAAGTATTGATATTTTTTACTCGATAGACTAATAAAAAATATACTTCCTTGATGAATAATAAAATTCAATATGAAAATAATTTTTACAAAAAATTAAAAAAAAAAAAAAACAAGATATGTTTAGTAAAAAAATGTCTTGCAATATATATATTTTTTTTTTTGTAAAAAAAAGTTTTGTGTGTTTGCTTTGAAGCGAAATAAAAATATATAACTTGATTATAGTTTAATAAAAATAAATAGAACACTAAATTTGACTACTCATTTATTTCAGAAACAGTGTTTGGTAATTTTTTCTTTTTTTTTTTTTGTTAAAAAATAAATTCATGTCATTTTTCTACAGCATTTAATTTTTAATCATTATTTTTCAAAAATGTGGGGTTTCTTTTTAATTTTCAAGAATATCATTGATGAAATGAGTTTTACCGGAATTTCAATACTGTGTAAAAAAAAAAAAAAAAAAAAAAAATCAGAATTTTTTTAAAGATTTTCTTTTATAATATAAGAATTTTTTTACATTTTTTTTGACAAATATATCAGCAGTTTTCTCTTTATTTGTTTAAAAATAGGCTTATGAAATGTTTTTAATGCAAAAACAATAAATGTCCTTTAATTTGTTTTTAAGAATTAGCTTTTCTTCATTTAGTTGAATATTTAAGGAAATAAGCTTTTATAATTTCTATTAAAAAAAATACATATAAAAAGATATTCGAAGTAATGGCTAGTGAAAACTTTATAATAGGAATATTAATCAAAACAAAAATGTAAATAAATGGGTTGAAGTCTAATAAATTCTTTATCAAATGAAGAAAACTGCTGAGAAAAAAAAAGAAATATGCCTTTTTAAACACTTTTAGTTCTTCTTACCATAATAATATTTTCTTTAGTACTCTATTAACACGGTATTTTGATTTATCATTTAAAAAATTGGCACCAACACCATATAATATAGTTTAAGACAAAAATTTCATATTTTAATAATTTTTTATTTGATAAAATCTTTAAATGTGCGAATTTTTTTTTCTTTCTTTAAACAAAGAATAAATTACTAGAACATTTACGTTAAAAAAAAAAAAAAAAAAAATTCAGTCACAAACATTGAATATTTTTAGGGTTCCCAGTGTTAGCAAATGTAAGCTTTGTATACAAAAGACTTTTGCATTTATAAATTATATTTCGTACTATACTTGTTTGATAATTTAAGACAATTATATAACATACATACAGTTGTATAACATAAGTTATGAAAAAAACAGCTACTATAATTAAATTACTTAATTTTAAGTAAATTAAACTATTCTAAAAGTAAGTATCTTAAAAGTTTAAATAAATATATATTTTAAAATAATATTTTTCAATTGTATACTATTTCGTTTTTAAATATATTTTTTTATTGAAAAATTTAAGTATTTCGAAAAAGTGTAGTTAAAATAAACTGAGTGAATATATTTTTGATCCATATACATTATATCTGGGTAATATTGATGGAAGGAGAAAAAAAGAAAAAGTTTTGTTACAAACAAAATTACATCATTCAAAAATTGCTTCCGATAAACATGTAACACTATTTAATCATTGATTTTATTGACCTGTGACCACTTATTATGGACGCATGATATAAAGTATAGTCAGCAAGCATTTTAATATAAACATTTATTTCACGGTTGCTAAGAGATGAATTGTTCCAGAATCTAAAACATTGTTTTATTAAAATATATAGTCAGAGTGTTGCTAAGATGTAGGGGAACAAACAGAGATTCAATCAAATAAATGTTTTAGTTATTTGCAAGATACATTGTGTAAAAAAAAGTTGCAAGTAAATTGTTTGTATTGAATTTTTATTTTTCTCTACAAAAACTAGTCGTTCGTTGTATATATTTTTTGTTATTAGTTAAATGAGTGGCAATATTATAATCTTTTAATATTACACTAAAAAGTAAAAATGTTCAATATTTTTATAAAAATATTGTTTATTACAATAAAAAATATTAATTTCTGCATAGTTTCTTATTAAAAACGTTTTGCATATTTATCAATTTATAATTGAACAATATAATTAACATTTAGTTCCACAAAATTTTACAGTTAACATTAAAATATATTTAATGTTTTATTACATTAAATGAAGAAATAAAGTTTATTTAATTATGTTCTTTCAAATTTTTTTCTGTTTTCATTTTAACAATTTTGATATAAACGGAAATATGTTATATCTTCCATATTTAGTTCTATAACTTTTACTGCTAAATGAGTTATTTGTAATTTTTTAATTGTTATAAAATGTCTATTTTTACAAATACATTTTTATTTTATTTTGTAATTACTTAATTATTGTATTATTATTTTCTTTCTTTTTTTTAAATCAATTATCAGATATTTAAATTAAGCTTCCAACTTCTCTAAAAAATAACCTCAATGTCAACTATGCCTATCTTTTAATGAAAGAGTTATTATTATATTTTTAAATAAAAAATTATTTTCCTTAACATATTTTATTAATCATTAATTTATTATTTTATATGAATAACAACTTTAGATTAATACAAACAGATCAACTCAATTTGAATTTCTAAATCTTTCTATTCTATAGATCATTAAATGTTGCTTTAATATTAAGAGATTTCATTTAAATGGTATTATATAATCACTCGTCAACTATAAATTTAAATGATTTTCTTTCTCAACAGACATTTTAATTGATTGACATTATATTGTTTTAATAATAGACAAAAATGGATTTGAAGAAGAATATATTTATTTGTTTTAGGATCTCTTTATGTTTTTAAATTGCATTTAAAAGCATGAAGTGAATAATTTATTTTTTAATTAAGAGAGAGCATAATTTATTTTACTATATTTAATTTCAATTTATCATTCAATATTTAAAAAAAAACAGTAATCAAATTTTGATTTTATTTAAAAAATATACATGAAAACGCCATTTTTGACTTTCTATTCTTCAACACTTGAGTTAATGCGGTTAAATATGAAGTTTTAACTTTTCATTTTCATAAAATCTTTAAAAATTGTTCACAGTTTGCAAATATTTTATTTGTCTTCTTTTTGGTTTTAAGTTAAAATACACAATTCTAAATATTGTGAAAAATACATTTACAGTTCATTACTTAGTTCTTGTTTAATATCTGGCATCCTCAATAACTGACACTTCAAGTAGAATGTAGAGTCTATAAAAGAATGCACTTAAAAACTGTAGCTGCACAATTAAAGAGAACTCATACCAGTTTACTTCCTCTTTTGGCTTAAATCTACGCGGCAGCCATGTGTTACTTATCAACGTTTATTTTTATAGCTATAGATTCGGGCTTCGCTTTATCAAGAATGATAGCTCAACTAATGTCCATTTTCCTTTGGATGCAAAAACACGAGGAAAATTTGCATATTTTATGTGGTTCTTTTGTAAGCTAATGTTGACTCTTCCCAAATATATGACAGACCGTCTTCTTCTCTAGCGACGACGAATAAATATATACTACGCCGGATACGAACTTAGCTCCAGTCAATGATTTATCTGGAACGAGAATTTTATGTAGATTTACAACATGATTTTCAAGAAATGACGTTCTGCATCAAGTAACTGCACTGTAGACTCCAGAGCTTTGATCGCATGATATCTGTATTCGGCTACTTTGTCTACATTTAAGAAAGCCCAATTTTTTTTGTTATAAAATTGTAACTGTTTTTATAGACAATCGCATTATTATATATTATATGATTCTATATTGAAATTTAATGTAGACTCCCACAAGGACTAACTATGTTAAAAACTGAAATCTCTATGTAAATATGGAATTCTTTCAGTATTATTATTAAAATATTTGCAATTTTAATTTTCTAAAACAACTTTTAAACTTTAACTTTAATTTTTTTGTATAACTTTTATATTGTAAAAATTGTAACTTTAACCTTTTTATAACATTTAAAATTATAACTGTTTTTATAGACCATCGCATTATTATATATTATATGATTCTACACTGAAATTTAATTTACTCCCACAAGGTCTAACTATGTTAAAAACTGAAATCTCTGTGTAGATATAAAATTATTTCAGTGTTATTATTAAAATATTTGTAACTTTAGATTCTAAAACAGCTTTTATATCGGTTTTACAAGAATTGTAGTGTTTGTGTTAATCAATAAAAAAGCTGTTATTTCGAAAAGCACTTTTATAGTTATTGTATTTTAGTAGTAAAATTCAATGAAAAGTGATACTCAAAAACATTTTCATAAAGTTTATAACACTTTGTACATTTGTTTTTTATACTGTCTTGATAAAGTTTTAACTATGATTTAAAAAATTATTATAAATAAATAATAATGATAAATTCATAGGAGTAAAACATTTTAACGAAATCTCTGATTCTTGACAAAGTTTGCAAGGAATACAAAAATTATTGCAAGACATTTGTTTTAATATGAGAAAATTATTAATGATCAAATTTCCGCATTTTTATTAAAAAGGTACTTCTTAGTATAAAACTGATTTCCAAGGTTTTTCCTTTTTCTTTTTTGACACATTAATAAGAACAACTCTTTGCTTTAATCAAGGTAGTTTCAAATACTGAAAAAAAGTGTTTGCTTGTACGTGTTTAAACAAAAAAAAAAAAAAAGCAATTTGTAACAGCAATTTTTTAAAGCAATTTGTTGTAATATTAGAAACAAATATGTAACAAAAAAAAATCCGATTTGAATCAAATTCTTTTTATTAATTTTCTTACATCAATAGCCTATATTAATATGTTACTCCGCTTTAAATAAACATCAACGTTTGTTGTATTAATACATGCATTAAAATGACTTATAGGTATGCTAATGCATGTATTGATATAACGAACGTTGATGGCCTTATCAAACGCCAACATACTCTACAATGTGTAATATTGTAATTTGAAAATATTACAAATTACAAAACAATATATTTAATAAGATTTTATGTGATGCACATGGTTCAAATCAATTACTTATTTACATATTATATGATGCTCGGATAATGATTTCATAAAAATTAAATGTTTTGAAATTAGAAATTTTAACTTGGAAATATAATTTCTAGATTGAACTGAAGATAAACGGGCATCATACTGATAAATTATTTTTCCTATTTTTTAGGTTAATTAATCAAATTGCACAATCTTCTACATTTTTGAATTTTTTTTTTTTTTGAATTATTTTATAGTAATGTATCTTATCTTTTTGTACGGAGCACATTAATAATTTTTAATGAATTTCTTTCAAATTTTCGTTTAGAAAACCATAGTAAATTTATGAAAACTTTATCCTTTTCAGAATTATAAAAATTATCAAAGAAACAATTTTTCGAATATCTAATCTGCAAATGAAATGCTAAGATGTATTATACCTTTTCATACAATAAATGATTTGTATATATATTATTTTTAAATTTCTCCAATATTTCACCAGAAAAACTAAGTAATATAAATAAATTTCAGAAAATTTATTGGAAAAAAATTGTTCAAAATAGTTTGCAGTTTGTATATACCTTATTTAAATATCCAATTGTAAACAGTATTTCTTTCAGATATTTTAAGTTAATAATTTTTACATTCGAAATATAAGAATATCAAAATTAATTTTTACACAAAAAATATCCGGATATTTTGCTATTTTTAAAAATTTCATTTGTATTAAGTATACATTAATATGTAATTTTTATCAATCATGTCAAATAAAAAGATAATAAATAATAATCAATAAAAAAACATTTGCAGAAACAATTATCTCTTTAATGGATACCCTACTCTTGGGTAACCTTCCTCATCTACTTATTTTCCAATTTTAGACAAATGAGACATTGTGTTACTCTGTGTGAACCCCACAGATGTTTTTCTGACTATAAAACAGGTAGTTAAATTAACACAGCTTGCATTGATCTGCAAAAGATGCCAAATTGGTTGCCAATTATAAGATCGAGTAGGCATAAAACGAACAATAAAGTTTATGGCATATTATTAAATCGTCGATAATCATAAAAATGTTGCTGGAAAACCGAAAAAAGAGGAACTCTCTTCTTGCATTATTTTAAGAATAATTTCCCCTTACACCCCCGGATGTTCGAAAGATATAAACTGGCAACAGTAAAAGTTTATGTGTTTTTGTCCTGCAAACTTTATTGTGCAGTTATGTTGATACAATCTTTACACTGAACAACCTGACATCAGTTCTTATTTTGGGGAACTTGATTACGCCTGATAGCTGTATGTGTGGATGGATGCGTGTGATAATTTAAGTGTAGTCCTAAACGAATCATGACTCCTGCAGCCATTGTCTGATTGCGGAAGTTGCGTCGGTATGCATTGAATCTCAAGTACCAAAAATAGTTTCTGCCATCTGTTATAACTGGCTTTTTTTCTCATTTACATTACTATTATTATTCGTCTTTGAAATTGGCGCCAATGTATGCAAACTGTTGTAACTATTTTTTTCATAGATATATTGTGGTGTGATTTTTTTAATGTCTTTAAACTTAATGATAAAAAACACATTCTATGTTAGTGATGGAGAATTAGCTTCAATAGAAAAAGGTTAAAAACGAAGATTATTTAAATGTGATATAGATCTTACTTTTTGGTGTGATATTTTCATTATGGTATTCATTATTTATTCATTATTATATTTTGATGCGATATTTTTAATAATTATAATAGAAAACACGATCTATGTTAATGATAGTGAATTAGCTTGAATAGAAAAAAGGTTAAAAACGAAGGTTATATAATTGTGATATAGATCTTAACGATAACCTTACATACATGAAACCCTTTTTGGTGTAATATCTTCATTATGGTATTCATTATTCCATTTTATTTTAATGTGATATTTTTAAAGCTATTAACTTCTTTATACTAGAAAATGTATTCTATGTTAGTGATGGAAAATTAGCTTAAATGAAAAAAAGGTTAAAAACGAAGGTTATTTAATTGTGATATCGATCTTAATGAAAATTCTTAAATGCATGAGACTCTAAAATTTAATAAAAACCTTTGTCAAAAATTAAAATTCTGAATAAAGTTATGATATATAAATAAAATATAAATTCAAGATAAAAAACATTAAATAAAATTAGACACTTTTAGTGATGCTGCATAAATAAATTTATTTAATAAACGAATTTTATAGTTTTGAATACTTACAATTTTTTTTTGTTTTTATTGATAATTATGGTAAATAATATTTAGCGACTGTCCTAAAATTATTTCATATCTTCCATTTAAATCTAATCATTTATAATTCAATAATTGCATAAATTATGGTTGTAGTTAATAATTGCAATAAATATGCTAGTAAGCTCAGTTTGTAAGGGAGAATTTCATAACACAATATGTTTAAATTCGTCATAGAAATTTTTAAAAAATATTTTAATACTGAGTATGTGCCATTAAAAATATTGTTTTTAAAATATTTATCCTACAAAAAGTTAAAAATAAATATTGTATATATTTTCCTTCATTTTTAAATCCAAATAAAATCCTTATTATCTATATATCCTAGCAAAATAAATTGAAATAGCTAATTTTCTTAAAAATAAAATAACTTTAAGGTTATTTTTCATTATAAAATCAAATGTCTATTGTGATATGAAAATAAATTCTCGTAAATTTCATTCAAGTAAAATAAAATATTGTTTAAGGATAAACATATCTCCAGATAGGGATATTTACCCAATTGTAAAAATGTTAATGTAATAACCTTTATTTGGACTCAACTGAGTATAAAGTAATTCCCGCACAATTTTTTTTTTAAATAATAAAAATAAATCATAATAATAGGAAATAAAATTTCTTAACACTCACTATACTGGTGATAATTCATAGCAATATTTTATGACATGATATTATTCTTAAAAAATTATTATTCTAATTAATTTTCAGTTTTATCTTTTGTTATTATATGAATATTTGAGATAATTTTCTTTCATTTAAAACATACAATTCACTTGAGTAACAAAGTTTAGTTTAATAAACAGTGAATGATCTTTTATTGAATGAGAATTAAAGATAACTAAATTATTATTATTTTTTTCTTGAAAAGCAGTTCTTTGCAAGAAACCTTTCATGCGGTTATTTTTTGGCTGACTGGAAAAAGACAGAGCAAAAGTTAGTTTTTTTTCTACACGTGTGCTGAGAAAGATGGAGCTCAGAGTTAAAAAAAAAAAAAAAAAAAAAAGTTAGGCCAGCTTTTTCTTTATCTAGCCTAGTCTAAAAAGCGAAAGTAGGTTTAAACCACTAAGAGCTCCGTGTATAAATATACTTATAACAAAAAAATAAAATAAAAACTGTCAAGATAGCAAAAAAAAGAAAAGAAGGGGAGACCTATTTTCTAACCTGTAGATGAATAATATTTTTAAAAATAAAATCCCTTAAAAAAAAAAAAAAAAAAAAATTTCTCTAACGGGACATCATAGCTAGGCACTCGTAAAAAGCCTCTACATCGTCACGAGTTAAAAAAAAAAAAAAAAAAAAAAAAAAAAAAATCCCTCTAAAATAAATAAAAAAAAAAAAAAAATCGCTATCTATCCCACGAAGCAAGTCAGACTTAAATCTCGAGAATATTAGTCCTTGACCCAAATAGAAGCAAAAGCTTGGGGCCCCGTCGAGGGGCAAACTTAGAGGCACTTTTCAAGGAGTCTGATAACCCAGATCCGGCCCCGTTCAGTTTTCTACGCGCGTTTTATATGGGAAAACTAGGAGAGAGCGGAAACTGAGGTGGGGTATTTTTACACGGCCTGTGTCTATATGGAGGCATAGGGTGTGTGAAGATATTCTATACCAACCTGAAAGACGTTTCTAATTCTCGGTTCCGCTGCGGGGAATACCGCATCACTCCTGGGTTTAGGGGATTCCCGCGAAATGTGAAAGTAACCCCAAAAAAAAAAAAAAAAAACTTTGGCACGATATGGGATTGAACATTTTATAAATCGTTTATCTGTAATAGAAGTCTGATTGGACAAGTTTTGGAAGTCTAAAAACAATGTCATAGCATAAATATTTATTTACTGGTTTTTTTACTTAGTTAATGTGACTTAATTTCAAATATTATATCATGCATATTTATTTAGTGGTACAGTATACTATAGTAGTTTTTTCCCAGAATTAAAAGTGTCAAAAACTATGAAGATGTACAGTATGGCATGATATTAAACATTTTATAGACGTGACTGGACGAGGTTGAAATTTAAAGAACTTTCTTACCATAAATACTGACTAATTTTTGACGATGTATAATTAAATACTCTTGTTTTAAAATACTATATAGTTTTTTCCATATAGATGGTGCAGCATTCTAATTCCAAAAAATAAGAAGGTGGGAAGTATGGTAAGAGGTTCAACATTTCATAAACAATTAAACTGTTATTAAAAGTATGACCAGAAAGTGATGGAATATTTTCCATTTTAAGTACATTTTTAAAGTTATTTTGATTAATTTTGTGGTGGACAAACTATTTTTAAGTCGAAGCTTTGAAATGCTTTATAATCCTTATAGTCATAATGTTCGTAAAAAATATGAATGTGTATTGGTAAACATTACATGAAATTGAATATAATATTATCATTTTTCAAAGTGGTATAAGTCGATTCATACAAAAAAAAAACCTTCCTCGAGATATTTTAAGATTAAAGTTCTAATTGTAACTAAAATCTAAATTTTGACAAAGATTTATAAAAAGATTGTTTAAAATTGATTTTATCATTACACATATGAAAAACGGGTTTTACTAAAATTATTATTCATTAATTTTCTTATAAAATTGCAATTATACCATTTGTCAAAAAATTGATTACTCATTAGATAATCTGTTGTAACAATTGCACACCTTAAAACATGTACATTGACAAATTGTAGAAACATATTTATGTAAATTGACAATGTTGTAGAAAGAAATATTAAAATGTAGATCGTCAACACTTGTAAAAGCTTTGTAGAATCTGTAAATTCATGCATAAATAACGCATTTTTATGGTTTAAATAGTTTCTTAACGATTTTTATTTTGCAGATTTGTGAAGGTTAATTACAATTTTTGGACAATTACATTCAATTTGGTTCGTAGATTCAGATGTTGACATAATAAAATGCACATAAATTACACACTATCAAATGTGTGTAATTTTGGTATAGCATGAGATTGGACATGATGTAAAGTGCTTTTTTTAGATTTATGTAATAAAATTGATCAGGATAATACTGTAATCAGAATTATCGAATAAGTTTTCTTAGTTTAAAAAATCTCGAGAATGATTTCGTAGCATATTCTTAGTCGAACTAATTATAATTTTTTTGATTATAAAATTAAAAAAAAAAAAAACTTTAACCAAAATTAAATATTATAAAAAATTGCATGTACAAAAATGATGCATGTTAGGCAAACATATTAATATAATTTGTTACCTTATTGAATGATTTAATTTGAAAAATTTCCAAATCCAGTTTATCCTCACTTGATTCCTTTAAGGATTTTTAAAAGCCCCTTCTCCCCCCTCCCCCAAAAAAAACAACCAAAATATGCTTTCAAAACATCTAGTTAATTTTCTAGTACAAGAATAGAATCGATATCTGCATTTTTTTTTACCGTTTACCTAATAATTAATTGTTTAAAAAATTTTAATGTAAAAAAAATTTAACCAATATATCGATCCTTTTTTGTAAATAATTGAAAAAAAAAAAAAAAAAAGAAAATTAGGGTTAACTATAAGTATGATAACTATTAAATACAATTATTTTTATTGAGACAAATTTATGAAATTGGTTTAAAAAATTATGAATGTTTTAAGATTAATAGAATGTGTCTTTTAATATTTAAATTAATATGATGTAAAATAACTTTTATTTTTCTAAAATCTTTCTGTAAAAGTAGATTAAACATATTAAAATACCACGATTTGTGAATTTATAAGGGCAATATTATATTGTTTGAAAGTTTTTCGTTAGATTTTTTCAGTACTGAAAATATTGAAATTTAACATGAAAAAATAAATGCTTTAGAATGAATCTTTTTTTATTTAAAATATGAAATAACCACCAGGACAATTTTTTTTGAAAGCATTAAAAATCGGTACGTCTATTAATATCATAAAAGGTTTTCTTCGCAAAAATTTCTCCATAAAAAAAGATATTAATTTTAAAAAATATTGTTTTCATACAAGATAATCTAATAAAATGCAATTAAAATTAAGTGAAAATTTGTTACTTTTTTTTCTACTTGATTTAAATATGTCGATATTTTTTTTAGATATTTGAATTGTTGATTAAATCATTAAATGCATTTTCTAAGATTATGTTAACTGATGTGTATTTTTAGCATTTATATTGTTATGAAAAAAAAACCCCTTGAAGAATTAAAACATTTGAGGAATTTAATAAGAAACAAGTGATAATATGCTTTTAAAAATGATAACTATCATTATATTTTAAGACAAAAATGACAGTTGAAACTTGTTTTCTTGTAAAACTAGCTTTCTACCTCCACACAGGGAAAAAAAATTATCTTGATAAATGGGAAAGTGTGTCATCTTATTAAATGAAACAATGTTTTAACAATAAGGAAAGACAAATTTTGACATCGATATAAAATTATATGAATGAATATTTTATTATGTTAATCATTTTACGATTTTATTAAAATAAAAGAATTTTAATTTAAACAAAACACAATTTTTCTTTTTTAGAACTTCAATACTTAAGACTTCATAAAAAAATATCGTTAATTTATTAATTGTTTTGATAGAGAATCTTTCAGTATAGATACAATTCTTTAGTATTAAAATACATTTATGTACATTTAATTAACTTATTTTTCGATAGTAAGATTAGAATACGTTTAATTGTTTTTTTTTAATTACATGTCTTTTCTCATTGTGTTGTTCTGTAGATGACAAAAATAATATAAATGCTTTAAAAACTTTGTTCTAGCAGTGTAATATTTCTTTATAACTTTCTTCATGTTGTTTATCCAATTGCCAGTTTGAACTAAACATTTGTAAAAGCAGTTTAACCATACCGAAGTCCTATGAAATAAAATAGTATAACAATTTAATAAATAAACAACTATCCATGTATATTTAATAAAGTATGTTTTGTTTAACATGTTATATTATTTTAATATTTCGTTGAACTTTTGTATATTTATACTGCCATCTAATTTCAAAGTTAATGATCTGATGTTAATGACAGCTAACAATAGGAAAGGATAACAATAAAAAAACAACCTAAAAACAGCATATGTTATGCATAGCATACTTAAAAGTTGTTTTCAAACTAGAAACAAATTAACTAAACAAATTCAGATTTCTACTCAAAAGGAAATATTAGATTAGCAGCTAATTTTAGATGCGATTATTTATTTATTTTTAACAACATTTGATGTCTATTACACAAAATGTACAAATAATTATATAAAATCATTAATATTTTTTACCTTAATTTATAGTTTCATAATAAACACTTATTTTTGTTTTGTTACTGATTGATATTGTTTTGATACTGATTGTTACGGTGATTGTTTGATATTCTCACTTACACGACTTTATTCATCCTATGAAAACAAAAAAGGCACTAAAAAGTTATGAAAAACAAAACTTTTATATCTTCTCATATTTTATGTCCATATTTGTTTTAAAATGTTCTTTTTTATGTAAAATTGTGAAATATATTTTATTACATGCTATTTATTTACATTTTATAAATGAATGACAGCATGCTAATGTTTACATTTTATATTTAAAAAAATAACAAAAACAAATAATGATGCATCTTAAATAAAAACAATTTGCAAAATAAAATTAATTTATTGTGCCAAAAGAAATACATCTCATAAAGTGAACTCAAACAAATTAAAAAATATGCAGACAAATTGTACAAAAATATAAAGAATGAAGAGAAGCAAGCAGTAAGTTAGTATGAATCATGCTTTACAAAGAAATATAAGAATATTTTACATTAACTAAATGAAGAACATGCATTAGTAATTAAAGAAAGAAATGAAACATGCAATTATTAATCATTAAAATACTAAAAAACGGTGATGAAATGATTGTTAATTCATAATATTGTATATGTAATCAGAAATAAATATGTAAATAATTCCTCGAATCAATCCAAATAATATCGTAGTAAAATAAATTAAAATTAGAATAATAATGATATGTTTCTTTAAATTACCTCATAAATTTTCATCAAATAAAAATATATGAATGAATTTTTCGATACAAAAGTGCAAATGGAGAAAATTGTCACATGAAGATATATATATATATATATATCATTCAAGTTTATTTCAAATTAGTCTATTTAATTTCATTATTTATCATTATCTATCATTTCCATTAAGTTAAGATTTATAATCTCATTCATTTTCTGTTTATTTAATAATTTACATATATTCCATACTATAATTTTACCATCCATACCATAATTTAAAATAGCATAAATTTAGATATGCTATATATCATCAACCCATATTGTATGTTTTCTATATTTTTCCTGTTTAATATATGTGTTAGGAATATGTTTAGGAATATAAGACACATTTGGCAAAACCATATAACTGGGATATTCAATAAATTCAAAACAAAACATTTAAATAAACGAAAAACAAAAACATTTAAATTATTTGTCAAAAAAAGTAAACCGATAATAAAAGTTATAAAACCCATAGCTAATGCATCCTAGAATAATTAAAAAAAAAAGAAATCGTGTATTTTTCACAATAATGAAATGCCGCCTTATAAATAATTAGGGATCATGATAATTTAATGTAATTCCAGGAATTAAAAAAATGGCACCAACAATAATAATAATGAACCATTACCATGGTCCATAAAGAGACTAAAATGAGTTGGGTAAATTTTTGTATATAAAAAAGAAACCAATAATAATGATAAAAGTTTTCATTTGTTCTAGCTTCAATGCATTTAGAATTCTAGAAAGAAGTCCAACGATTTTTTTTCATCTATAATTTGAAGGTCAGCTTTGCGATTACAATATGAATTATTCTCCAGTCTATCATTTGGGTAAATTACCCTTAAATACAGACTTTAGGCTATCCAGCGATAAAAATGTGGTTGTTTAAGTACACCCTCAGTAATACTGCTTAAGTTATAATTTTAAAATGTTTTTACAGTAATAGTCTGAAGTCATTTCGTACCTACAGTTGACAAAATATTTCATCTATTTTAAAGTTAAACTTTTAAAATAAGAAAATAGTAAATTCGTTCTACGTGCATTTAAATTAGTTGTACCTTTGTGGGTTTATTTACAAAGGTTAATTATGGCTAATTGTATTTTTAAGTACCTAGCAAGTTTTACTAATAAGGATATTTTTGTAATAATTATTCCTTTCTTAATATTAAAAATAACATTTGAGTTTTATTTAAATGCTTTTGCAGTTATATTTTTGTAAATAAATTAAAGTATCTTTTAATTATTCCCAATCTTGTTGAGTTTTAATCCTCGAATATGTAATTGCGTTAGAATATTATGATATACAAAGATAAATTATGCTTAATACGGAATAAAACAGATAATCTCGATCTAATTTCTCGAGCATTGAGTTAAAAATTATAACACAAACAAATTATTTTTAATACAGAGTAAATTAGATAATGTTATAATAACAAAATATTCTTATTGAATTCAATACAATTGATACATCTCCAACTAATTAACCTTCGTCTTGTAAAATTACTATATTTATTTTAAAGACTAATTCTAGATATTTTTATTTTGCAAATATTCTTGAATCATACTTCTAAAATGCTCTTCACTTTCAATAGTTCACAAAAGTATTATCTTTTAAATTAAAAAATTTCAAAGCAATTAATAGAAAAAAAAAAAAAATGCTTCCCTTTATGAAACAAATTATCTTTATATTACTTCTATTTATTTCAATTATTTAATTACAAATATTTTTTAAAATATCAACTATCATATATATCTCGAAATGTCAAATATTTATCATTCATTACCTTTTTAATCGACAAACTGAATATATATAAATAGTAAAATAGGTGTAAACCTTAAATTTTTTAGACTGGTGTCCTATGCTAAAAAATAAACAATAACGTAAAAACATAATATAAATGATATTGATAGCATCTGTACTAGCTAGTTTTGCGCATATTTTAAAATGTTTATGTTTATACATTTATTTTTTACATTAAAACACTAATTTCTTTTCATCTATGCCCACAGAAATGCTTTTGTATGAAAATCTCTTTGCTGACTTATATCAACAAAGAGTTAAACAGATAAATGATAAAAGAACAATTTTATCTGTGTCTTTATTTGCAAATTAGTTAACATTACATATAAATTTACGAATTTGTGAGATAAAATTACCGAAATCATGTTCTATTTACTTCACACGTCTAATTCATTTTATTTATTTAAATTATAAATAAAAGTTTAGATAATTTACGTACGTGATTATAAAAGTGCCGATGTTTAATCGTTTTATGCTTGATGATAATAATAGTTTTGATGAGTCATTATTATACGCATAGTTAATTATGAGTGATTATTATAAACAATGAAAAATACATTCCTGATTTAAGTTATTTTATTTATTATTTTGTTTTTTCAATTTCTCTTTTTAAACAATTTACGATAGAAAAATTTTTCTTCGGAGTTTAGAAAAAAATTATGTTATACCATGAAGTAACATTTATTTGTTTCTAAATTAACATTTTGCTGACAAAAGAAATCATTTTAAACAACAATATTTATGCATTTTAAAATTTTATTCGAATATTCTACCGTCAAATTAAGGAAATTATTCTAATAATTTTTCTATTTCTATTTGAATCCTCAGATTCCTTTAATGAATATAACAATGAAATCACGAAATTGTTTTATATACTAGCTTACTTGTGAATCATTCTATATTAAAGATTTTTTTCATGAAATTCTGTTGTTGTATTGACATTGAATTTAATATATGCTTAACATACTCTATTTTACTTTTATTAAATTTAATTTTAATAAAAGCCTTCTGTTTGTTGTATTGATATTCAATATAATATATGCTTAACATATTCTATTTTACTTTTTAACCTCTTTTTTTTTTTAAATTCCTCTTAAACTAAATAAAAGACAATTAAAATTTATCAAAAAGTTATATTTTTGCACTTAAGAACATGATCATGAACATTTAAATCAGAAATAAAAAAAAAAAAACATAATATGACATCATTAAAAGCATATATTCTTTAATTGCCATTTCATAATGTAACTTTACGAAATGCAACTTCATAAAAATTTCAGTTAGATATCGCAAAATATCGATATCATTCACGCTATCTCTGACAGTTAAATAAATATTCTGACGCTGATAAAGTACAACGAACTTCATCTATCGCAATAATCATTGTCAATACACAGATTAATAAAATGATAGCACTATAAGTTTACATTCCAAAGTAAAAAAAAATTTAGAATTCTTGAGAATATTGTAAAAAAAAAATTATTTGAAAGCAAAGCAATTCATATTACGTGGTAAACATTATAAATATAACTTTTAAAATCTTAATAAATTAATACAGCAAAACTGTATCAAGACTACAGCTTTGTAAATCATTAAAAGTACAGAAAAGAACATTTTTAGTATAAAAAAAAACAACGCCTTAGCAATAAGATATTTTTTTTAAATTATTTTAATGATAGTGATTGCCTAGTTAGATATTGCTTTATTAAATATTTAATTACTTTTTATTGTTTTGTTTGAAGACAATTGTATCAGCTTTTAAAATTCTTTTTTTAGTTATGAAATTCTTATATAAATCATGGCTTGTCTAATTGCACAAAATTTTGTGTTCATGGAAACAAGTACAATCAGAATTTTTAAACTGAAAGTAGAAAAGTGAATCATGGAGAAATATTTGTTGTTTGTATGCTTGGATTAAAAAAAAATCTTGCACGTGAAAATATTTATAAAATTATAATGATAAATTGCTAATTAATAATATTAATAAAGCTGAATGATTTGATTTGAACATCAATAAACTAAACACTGAATTTTTATCTTTAGATTTTATATTATTAATGTAATAATGGGTATTTTATTATATAAGCTGCTTATTATAGTTCTTACTCTTTAT
Organism: Caerostris extrusa; assembly: GCA_021605095.1. Classification (NCBI taxonomy): domain Eukaryota; kingdom Metazoa; phylum Arthropoda; class Arachnida; order Araneae; family Araneidae; genus Caerostris; species Caerostris extrusa. The sequence continues at coordinate 20,016 of BPLR01005947.1, forward strand.
GCCTATATATATATATATCTGATATTTAAATGTATATGTCTGATATACTGGAAGAAATAATAATTTATAATAAATTTAATTATTCAATTTCTCAGTCCTCATAAACATTTTATACGACATGAAATTAATGAAACAATTAACATTCAGACATAATAAATACAATATTTCTAACAGTTAAAAAGTAATAATCTTTTTATTTAAAAAAAAAAAAATCCAACATTTGCTTACGCTTGCAATGGAATTAATTTTTAAGTATTAATTTCATATTTTTTTAATATGATTTACGATCGGTAAAAACGTGAATAAAATCCAAATATGAATAATTCGTTTTTATAATAATTCAAAACATATTGCAAAATATTTCCCGCAATTTTTCATAGATCCTTTATATGACAATGCATTGATGATGACACAGATGAGATCTTGATATTATTATTACCAAGAGACATGAAAAATATTAATATTCAAGAACAAAAAATTGAAACTTATAAAATATTTACTATATATCGTAATTCACCTTTTTGCAGTGATTTAATAATACCATTTTTCATTAGTAATAAAAAGGGTGGTGGGGAGGGTCAATAAAGATCAATAAATGAATGCCATCAATGAAAAAAATTTAATTGTTACATTTTAAAAATACAAACACAATGAGCTCAAAATAAAAGGAAATTAAAAGCCTACAAAGTTAATTAATTCATATTTCATAGACACTTCATAAGAAGTAAATAAACCAAAAGTAATAAAATCATTGCATTTTTTTTTTTTTTTTTTTTTTTTTTGTAGTATTACAGTTAGAAAATGTTGTATCGATTGTACGATTTATGTATTGACACTACATCAATATATAAAATCGTTATTTTAAAGACATTATATCTATATATATTTTATATATTGGCATATCAATATATAAAATCGTTATTATAATCGTGTATGAAATTGAATCAATGTATTGATCAAATGGATCAATCCTAAACTTGATGAATATATAATACACTGTTGTATTATTTTGTATTACTATGTTTGAATATTATCTTTACTAGTTCAAAAGCTTCACATAACAAAATTTATTGTTTGTAATTTTAATATTTTCTGAGCATCTGCCTAATATTGCGCTATAAGTAAAAATAATTTTAATGAAAAAGATTACCATAATTTTGTTTTTCCTTCTACATTAAGAAGGCTAGATCATCAAGAGGAATCTTAACCTACTTATTTTAGACTCTTCATAATAAAATAAAATAAAATAAAATAAAAAAAAAGAGTTTCACATTAAGGGTATTTATTTCATGCCTGTCATGAAACTTTTAAACAGAATGATGCTTCAAAAGCATTAACAGAAAGAAGAAAAAAAAAAAAAAATTCCGCCTACACTTTACTTGGAAAGGAAGGAAATGAGTCAACTACATAGATTAACCGGCAGATTAAGGATAAGTGTTCCGCGAAACAGCTCCAATGAGAATTGGCATCATGTGAACAGTGTCACATACACATTTTTTTTTCTTCTTTTTTTTTAGCTTTCTCACCAGAATTACATCCCAGCACATCTGAATTATATGTAATCATAATTGTTTTTTGTTATCAGATAAAATTAGCATTGTTATAAGATATAATTAGCAAGAGAAACTTTTAATTTAAACTAAAATTTTTATAATACAGAAAATTTTTTTTTTAGGGATATTTAACCAGAAAAATGGAAGATTTATTATTTCTTAGGAAGACACGAATGTGAAATATTTGAATTTAAAAATCTGTTAAATATTTTTTTAATTGTTTATATCATTGTCCCAATAGTCCATTGAAAGATAAAATTTATTTTGGTTTATAATGTTGAAAAAACTAAATTTTAAATCAGCAAAAGATCATTTCATTTTTAAAAGGTTTATAATATGATCCCAAATGTGTTTTTGAATTCACGATTTTCAGTATTAAAAAGAAGCATTTTTTGCTTATATTGAAAAAAATGTAAACAAAAATTTTAAAGTATAGAATTCAATGTTCTTATTACATTTTCACCAAATACGCTATTAAATATTTTATCAATTTTACTTATATTTTTTAATCAGACATCGGAAAGTTTGTTCCTAAACTTCTGTTATTTAAATATTGAAAAAAATAATTTTTAAATCAGCAAAAGAACAGTTCCTTTAAAAACGTTTATAACATGATCCCAAATGTGTTTTTTGAATCCACGATTTTCAGTATTAAAAAAAAAAAAAGAAGCCTTTTTTGCATATTTTGAAAATAATTTAAACAAAAATTTTAAATTATAGAATTCAATGTTCTTATTACATTTTCATAGAACATGCTATTGAATATTTTTATAATATACATACAATTTTACTTACATTTTTAAATCAAGATAACGGAAAGTTTATTCCTAAATTTCTTTTGGTATATAAATATTGAAAAAAATTAAATTTCAAATCAGTAATAGATGATTTCTTTAAAAGGTTTATAACAGGATCCCAAATATGTTTTTAAATCCATGATTTTCAGATTAAAAAGAAGCAATTTTTTGCTTATTTTAAAAAATAATTTAAATAAAAATTTTAAAGTACAGAATGAGAATTGATGATTTAATATGAAAATAAACATTTCCATAAATCTAGCACGCACATACATATCAAATAGTGTTTCATTATCACAACAATTAAACCTATCAATATACATGCTGTTGTTCATAATCATCTTTTGGTATATAAATATTGAACAAATTAACTTTTAAATAAAAAAAAAGAATATTTCTTTAAAAACGTTTAAAACCTGATCTCAAACGTGTTTTTGAATCCATAATTTTCAGATTAAAAGTAACATTTTTTTTTTTTTTTTCTTATTTTGAAAATAATTTGAATAAAAATTTAGAAGAATGAGAATTGATGATTCATTTAAAAATACATATTTCTATAAACCTAGCACAGCTTAATAAACAGTGTATCACTATCATATAAATTAAACATATCAACATATACTGCTGTTCATAGTCAATTCGACTAAATAAGAAACATAAAAGGAAAATTTGTCATTTATGGATTAAACGATGGAGTACTATTTGGTTAAAATATAAAAGCAGTTACAATAAAATCATTACTTCAAAAACGACAAAGGAAATAAATCTTATTATAACTTCTGAACCCAATTTATAAGCAGAATTTTTCAAATTATATTCTTAGACCACATTGGAAAATATTTTAATATTATAGAATAAAATATATGGATTTTTATTTTTATTATAACAAATTTCGTAAAATGCTTTCCATACAATTTTTGACAAGCGCTATAAGCAACATAATATATTTTATAATATAACTACCTATTGATGTAAAATTAAATTGAAAACATTCCATTATTATATATTCTTTTCGAATAACTTAATAATCGATCTGAAAAAAAAAAAAAAGCCAAATTTCAAATTATTTACATTTATAATATCTATTTAAAAAGAAAAATGCTTTTAAACGTTATTATCGGGGATTAACTTCGTTGTAAAATATTTTACTTTTAAAAACTGTAGTTTTATTTATATAGTTTATGAACTATATATTTATAGTTATAGTTATAGTTAAAAAAAAAAAGGAATAATTTAACTTAGAAATTGAATTTAGAGTGGATTTATAGTTTACGCTTTTTTTTTTTTTCCCCTAATACAATTTGGAATGAATTAATATTAGAAGTCAATTTTGTTTTAGATACTATTTTTAAATTTTATGTTAGTAAAAGCGAAAAACGTTTTCCTTTTTTTTGTTGAACATTTATAAATGGCGTAATTAGTACAATCTAATTCTTTTTGAAATAAATCAAAATATAAGTTTTATTTACAGATGAGAATGAAAAAACAAAACATTCCCATTTTATTTTAAACTTTCCTCATGTTAGGATTTATTTACTCGTATTCAAGAATACTACTATATTATTTTATTGATATTGATCATGTTTTTGAAATTTTTTGCAACCATCTTAATTATAAAGCAAATGATATTTAACATTCACTTTTGATTTAAACTGATAACAAAATTTGCATTATTATATTAATTTCAAGTATAAAAATGCATTTTAAATGTTGCATAAACTTTTAAATGGATAATTCAGTATCCTAAGAGATATATATGATTTTTATAGAACAAATAATAATGGAACTATTTATTCGTATAGATGAAATATAATGGAACTATTTATTCATATAGATGAAATAATAATGAAACCATTTATTCGTATAGATGAAATAATAATGAAACTATTTATTTCTATTGATGAAATAATAATGAACTTATTTATTCGTATAGATGAAATAATAATGAAACTACCTATTCGTATAGATGATGAAATAATAATGAAATGAAGTATTAACTTTTAAACAAGATTTTAATATCAAATTGAAAAAAATGCTATTTATTTTTATTATACTGATCATATTTAGGCTTCTAAATTAACTCATTATTTTTATCGCAATAATATATATCAAAATATAAATAAGACATACTGAAAATATAATATATATTTTTGAAATGACTTTCCAAAATAATAATTATTTATGTGAACTATCAAATCGAGATGATTTCTTGTTTTAAATATATCAGAATTACACTTTGATATTTTCTTAATGATCAGTATTTAATATATTAATATAATCTTTATTTCCCGCTAATATTTATAATAATTTATTTTAAAAAATAGTCTACTTTATTCATACATAGAAAACAGTTCTTATAAAAATTTGGAAATTAAATAGTATTCTTATTTTAATTTATACAATTAATATAAGGACACTTAAATTAATTGCTAACTTTGTTTTAAATAATTACATTATCATTTGAATTATGTTAAACATTGAAAGGGATGAAAATGAAAACGATTGAAATAATTTAATTTTTCAAAGTAACATTTTCCAAGTTTCTTAAAAAAGTGTCCCTATTTAAGAAAAAAATAAAAATTAATTAATATTTTTACGATTTATTATACCCAAAATAAATCAGATAGATAAAAATTTATTTCAAGAAAGGGAAGGATTACCATTTGCAGATTAAATGGAGGGAGAAAATGTGACTCAAGTTTAGTGTGCCAAACTGTCACTAGAGGGCGCACCACTGAGCCTATTCTCCTTACCCCTTTCTTTTAAAAATAATTTATAAACTTGATGAAACAAAAATTAAATTGATACAAAGAAACGTTTAACGCATTATAAATTTCTTTCACTATTAAATTTAATTTTCCGTGAACAGTTTTGACAGTAAAAATATAATTATGAAATTAATTAAAAAATTTTTTTTTTTTTTCATTTAAATCCTTAAGAAAGTTAAATATACTACAATAAATTTTAAAAGCATCACTATTTAACACCTGAGATGACTTTTTAGTAGCATAATTAATTGATGTAACTTATATACCTTTAAATAAATGACTGTTAAATTGAAACAGTAATGCAAAATCAATTGCAGTTAAATAATTATAGTATGCAAATGAAAATAACTTAAATTTCACGAATTTATTTTAGAATGATTTATGAAATTTTTTTTAAATTTCTGTTTTTCATTAAAATTTCTTCGGTTACTAATTATGACTTTTAACAAACAAGGAATTTCTTGGATATTTTTAATTAATTATTAGATTTAATACAAAAAACTTAAAATAAATAAATATTAAAATATTTAATATTAAATTAAAATGCACTTATTATTTTTACTTTAAAGTAGATTATATCTTTATATATTTCGAGTTGTTTTGCCTACATTAAATTTCATAATGAAACTGAGAATATTGTTTTTAAAATATTCTTAACACATAATAATAAATCACTACCAATATTTAAATATTAGAAATTTATATATATATATATAAATATATATAATTAATTTTTAAATAATTCAGAATGATATCGATAATAATCATTTAATTTCCCAACTGCTTCATTACTTAAATGATTTAAATCATATCAAAAATAAATATTAAAATATAAAAATAATTATAAGAACATAAAATTCTTAATATTCAGCATTCCTTTTGAGCTACTTGAAAGAAATTGCATGTAAACAAGCCCACAGAACATTTTAATGAATAATGAACACCATCATTAAATTCTACATTTAGTTGAGGTCAGTTTTTACTATCATTTTTCATTTTTTACAATTTATTACGCTAAAGAATATATAAAAAATTTCAAACTTGTAATAATGTAATCCTAATGTAGTTGGGGAAAAAAACTGCCTGAAAATAATGAATCTTTAAAATGAATCAATTCAAGTGTAAATTATGAATCTAAAGGTATTGGAGATGCGAGCGTGAGATATCAATGCGATATCTAATTTGAGATAATTTTCATCTGAAAAACTAATTCAGCAATGCTCGTAATTAAAAATAAGTGTAAAGAAGAATCACTTTCTGTGTCAAGAAAGAGCTACTGCGTAGTTAAAAGATGGGAATTACAACACTTATCGGTTTATCTCATCTTCTGTACGGGCATTATATAATAACCTTCGTTGTAACCTTCAAGACCACAGAGATTTTCCTTTCCTGAAAAACTTTTTGAATCCCCATGTTGTGGTATCCGAAACTGGGTCATTGTCAATTTTTTTTTTTTTTGGAAGAAGGGGTTCTCAAGCTCAGTATGAACTATACTGTTTAGTCTTTTTTTTTTTTTCTATCAGTACCTGTAGGAAGTAAGCTTTTACAGAGGTGAAAAAAAAATACTGTGTGATAATACTCACAATAAAATAAGAGTTGAGTTTGTTTGCTTTTCCCAAGAGCCTTAACCCAATAGTAACTCGAAAGCGACAGTATATTTTAAAAGTAAAAGATAGCTGAGCCATGTATTTCTTGTAACTTAAAAACTGCACAAATGTCAAGTTTTTTTTTTCTATCTTTAAGCTTCAAAAAAGGAAAATAATCTTAAAAGAAATAAATCTTTTAAACTTTATGGGGAAAAAAACCTAAAAATTATAACGAATTATATCTTTCATTTAAATAAAAAGTCCAGTTTTTGCATCAAAATTTGAAAAGGACCATATTGACAATATAATCGTGTTCATGTTATGTTAATATTCATACTTAATTTTAGTTATTTATTGCTTTAACTATTTCAAATATTATATTTGCGTAGAAATTTGAAAAATTTTGTTTAGATTTAAAATTATTTTTGTTATTGAAATTTCAACATGGTTATTTGATTAAATTTTTTCAGACTGATTGTCGAATTGTTGAGATAAAAAAAAAAATAGTATTTTAAATTTAGCATTTTATTACTGGAATTAATATATATTTTATCCAATTTTTATTTATAATTTTGCCAATAAAGCTGACCGAAGTAAATTATATTATACTATTTACTGACGGCAAGTATTTTGTAAAATAAATCCCTTCCAACAAAAAAAAAAAAAAAAATTAAAATATGGCATTTAAATATAATTCATTATTATTTGCATAATCATTCATTATTAATTATTTGCATAAGTTTCAATAGTTTACAATATTTAAATAACTAGTATTGAAATCTAATAAATAAGATAAAATCTTAAGAAAATATCATCAATTTTTAAAATTCTGCAAAAACTTTTCCTTCTCAAATTTTTGTGTCCATTCCATAAAAATTGTTATAACACTTTCGATTAAATTAAAAAACTAAGTAGTATTTTTTATTAGTAGTTATTTTTTGTAAGATCAAAGATGATTTTTAATCATGTAGCAACAGTTATTTTAATGTATATATTTTTTTCATTAATTCCATCTTTATATTATAATGTTTATAATATTCATATTGCAAATTTATGAAACTAATAAAAGTTTTTATCATTACGTATTTGCAATAATATCAAAGTTAAAAGTTTTTAATTACTTTTTTAAAGTTTTATTAATTAATAATCCCAACGGACAGTTTTAAAACTCCATTCTTAATTAAAAAATGATTCTAAAAAAAATTAAATAAATTCGTTCACGTTTAACAAAATAAATCTTTTCTCTAATCATCCAAAAATATGCTTATTTGGAAATATAAATAACACTAAAACAAAACTTTTATCTATATTTATAAAAAATACTGAAGGCTGAATCAATCTCTTAAAAATAAACAAGCAAAACTGCAGCTCCCAGCTCCCTCCAGCTACCCGCATGTGTTGCATCAGAAACTGATTCACTCTTTCAGACCTCTCAGAATATCGATTATATTTAAAAAGTAATTAACAATTCCCCTAGAGGGCGTTAGTGTACCAAGAAATTTAAAAGTTATGAATTAAACAACGTCATGACGGAATCCTGATTTTTTATCCTCGGTTTTTGTAGATTTACACGTTCGCATTTAGTAGAAATAATAGTTAATTAAGAGCTTAATTAGTTACTTGAAATAAAGTAATATATTTTTAAAGATTAGATGATTTTTTAATAATTAACAGTATAATAAAATTTATTTAGAGTAATTAACTTATACCAATGTCTGTTTTTTATTTAAAAGAAACTGCAAGACTTTAAACTTATTTATACTTTAGTTTTGTAGTTATTTTAAATTTAAATACTACTTTATTTTTGCAATGACTGTATTTTAAGCAACATAGTTAAAATAGATAATTTCGAATAGTTTTTTAACTAATTATTAATACAGAAATGTAACATTTTACTTCTAATAATATTAATAGAAAATTTGAAACATTGTTTCATATTAATCAGTTTCTTATTATCTATTTAAACTAAAATAAGACAATAAATACAGATCGGAGAATATGCTAATTAAAAAAGATGAATAAATTCACAAATAAATGAATTTAATGCATCAAAAATATTTACTTTATAAATCATAAATTCCGTGACCTTGAAATGTATTGTATAAACTATAACTTTCAGTGCGTTTTTTACGGTTTGTAAACGGATATTTTTAAAACTCTGAATTCATTTTCCTGTTTAATTTTCAAGGTAAAAAAATGACTAAAACGTAAATTTCTAATTTCTTTCAAAAAGAACATATTTTGTTGTAAGAAATAGTTCATGTTATTTAATTCAAAGACTGTTAAAAATACACGTGTGATAATTTCTGTCACTTCTTGTTCAAGGTCACAATCAAATAAAATATGCAATAGAATTAGGTATTTTTTATTTTCTTACAAGTTATCATATGCTAAATTTACTATTACGCTATTTTTTCTTAAAATCGAATACAATTTGTCATTAATTTCATAATTAAGTTCCATTAAGTTATCATTTAAACTTAATAAATGGTAGTAACATAATTTTACAACAAAGAAAACTTGCATTGAGCTATGCATTTCATGAATTGCTTTTTAAGTTTCAAGGATAAACTCAACAAAAATTATTAATTTTCTCAAGGAAGTTAAAGGTTTGATATTTGCATATTTCAGTTAAAGTGGCTATGCAGTTTTTATCAAGGTATTTACTTTTGGTTATTTATAATGCATTGCATTCATAGATTCAATTAAATTTTAAAATAGTGAACATTTTAGATGAATCTAAAAGTATTGCTATTAAAATTAATTTTAATTTGCAGATCAATTAAAAATATATTTCTATTTAGGATCAATTTTTTTTATCTATTAAATAAATTATTCATGTATAGCTTAATGGACTTTATTTTCTGAACAAAGTAATATATCAAAAATGAGTAGAATGTAATTTGAAGCAAATAGAAGCCATTTAAATGCTATTTTTCAGAGATTTGAAGATTAAATAAGCTACATATTTACAGTATTATTATACGGGCAAACCGATAGTTCATTTTAAATATAAGAGAAAAATACAAATAATAGCAATTTCAAAAAGCAATTTTGATAATATAAAAGCCAATTGCCATTGGAATAAAACTTTTATATTTTATATTTAGTCATGTAACGATAGATGCAGCTAACATGTTAATTGAGAATATCAACAATAATAAAATATGGTTAACAAAGTTATATCAACAAAACTGATGTCCTGCCATTAAAGCTCTGATATTTAGTTAATAATAACACCAAAATATACACACTTGAAAACGAATTTATAAAATTACTTCAGAAATTGCGCAATCAATTTTCGATTTAATTTTGGTAACAATTTAGAATGGTTAGCATTTTTATCTATAATAATATTATTATTTTTATTTTTTAATTAAAATACATACATTTTCGGTATTGGTAATTTTTTAAAAGATTGAACATGTAGTTTTTGATATGAAGCATAAAAACGCTTTTTTGTTTTGTTTGGTATAGCACGAAATAAAATTTACTTCCGTAATACTCAATGTTCTGTTGTTGCAAAGAAAACAACTTTAAAAGAAAACTTGACCCATATATGTTTGGTGTTCAAAGCATAAGAGCAAGACAAAATTTCGACTTGACACTAGATTCGACTGGTATATATATATATTTTTTTTTTCCCTTTTAATAAAATAAACGTACACATATTTTTACAGATCAAAACTCAGCAAATCAATCAATAGCGATAAATATTTTACTATTTAAAAAATATCAAATTTTAACTTTGGAATTTGATATTTTAATTGATAAACAAACATGATTTTTCAAAAAAATTTCTACCAATTTATAACACACATATGAAGCAGTATTTGCAATTTGATCAGTAAAGTTTATCAAATTTAATTATCAAATACTTATAATTATACTACAGAATAAAATAAAAATACATAATTTGTATTACACATATTTTTTTAAAAAATATGCCCAATGACATATGACGTCATTGGTACTTATCTTTATTGTTTGGAATTTTTTAAAAAGCAGAATAGCTTCTAAGGTGACTCCACCCTTCTTTATAGTCTTAAGCCTAACACTAATATCGATCCAATCCACACCATCCCCCTTTTCCCCGTTAATTAAGAATTGCCTGATCTCATTGGATGCCCTGTGTTCTCGCTGTTCGCATAAAATTTGCCCTCGCCCCTTTAGACTAATTGGAACGTTAATTTATGGCAAAAGAACTAAATTACGCAACCGCGTCGTTTTAAAACCGCGTGGCAGATCGCATGGTTGCAACACAACACTGCAATGGATGGCATTAAATATTTTTCAATGTTAAAAAAGCATCAAAAGCGACAGATAAAAAGTAAGTCTGCTGTTAGTTATTTATTAATTAACGCAATGCAAGTGATGAGTATTAAAAAGGGTAGAAATAAAATACAAGCCAATACCTGTGGGTATAGAATGCAATGCACAGTTCTGTACTGCTGTAGTAGCTAACGGCGCTGGAAGTAGGGAGAAACTGGGACGCACATCGGAGGAGAAGTGAAGCCGTGAGAGGAGCACTTTCATCCGGGATGAAGCGATGAGGAATTCCGTTAGGCGTAGCTCTTGCTTTATTTTGATACATTTTGGTATGCCATAAACAATCATGTTGGTATTTTGAAACCACATCGAGCATGGTATGAAGTTCCTACCTACTGTAAAAACAGTAAGAACTTCATACCTCGCTCAGTGTAGTCCAAATATATCCACAGCAGCATCCTGGTCATCCACTGGTCCAGTCAATCTGGTCAGGAGTAGCACGTGTATGATATACATTTATCCGTGTTATAGTATAGATCCACTTAAAAAGCAGCACACTTGATCCAGCTCTTAGGACGTAATGTTGCACAGTTGAAAATAATACATAAAAACAAACATGATAACCATCCACTTCGTTGGTAATATTTCATAAAATTGTTTCTTTAGTCTTGGTAGTATTATAAATTAAAAAAAAAATTTTTTTTTCACTTTAATTATCGGCACCGGTTGTAGTAAGTAATCCACACGCTCGCTGAAGATTTTGACACATTTCCTGAACTCCGTGATTTTATTTATTTCGGACAAGAGTAAATTCAATGTAGTGCACAATAATCGATAAAGTCGAATGTTATGATAAGTTTCTCTTGATGGCAAAAACTTGCAAGGTGAAAAAATTTTTTTTATAAGTAACCACCACCGATGGAGAAAAAAAAAACAAACTTTCGCAGCGCGACAGAAGCAAACACACGTCTTGTGTCATAAAACGCAGCAGAAAAATGTTGGCTATCCACCCTACCATGGGTGTTGACCAAGATGTATTGGAACGCGCACAAGGACAATTGAAGATGGGGGGAAAAAATATCTCCCTTCTTAGGAGTAAGCACGGAGAAACACGCGTATTCAACTCTCAGCTCCTACCTACAGACTGGCAGTTCAGAAAGGACTACGACATAGCTGACTGTTCTCTCTTCCCCCTCGCTGCCTCCCCTCCCCACTGGGACTTCCTCTTTTAGAATTCGTTGCCCTTCAATCATAGCTGTCACGATATTTCGGCGCTCCAATTGGGTGGATGTGAGGCGAGACTCCGCCCGAATTCGCACAAAACAACCAACCGATGAGGCGTTTTTGCCATCCGCGACCAATAGTGAAAAAATGGCTGCCGTGACGTCACGATGGAAGCACTTACACTGATGGATTATCATTATTAGTGAAAGGCTTCGGGAATTGGCCCGAGCGCTAAATTACGTTGGAGCGAGACAAAAGATTGCACCGCGCAGTCGCAATTTTTGAAAAGTGCAAATGGAAAGAAAAATATTTATATATATAGGTATAAAGAAGCAAAAAGTTTTCTCTTACTCGCTATTTTCTCTCTCTTTCTCGGCAAAGAGAAAAGTTGCACTCTTCTTCTATTAATTAGCATTGGGAGATAATTAGCGGAAAAAGTTTTCGCCGGGTGCTTTACTTTATTATTATTTTTTTAATTTTTGCCTACGTCACTTTTCCCAGAATTCCCGTTTTGGTAAAGTTCGCTAGCTCAGAAATGACTTCGCGCAAAGTTTTGGGGTATTGAAGGAACTTTTTTTTTTTCGTTTCTTTTATTTGTTTGGATTATGATCATTAACGGCTAATTTCTGAAGGATCATTTATTGAAAATGCATCAAAGGTTTATAGTGCATAAAGATAAAATTAACGGCATGAGAGTTGGGTAAATAAAAAATAAATAGCGAATAATAAAAAAAAATAAAAAAAAAAAAAAAAAATAGCTAATTGCAATAAAAGCATTGATTAAAAAATTTCGAAGTATCATCTTTTATTATTGCAAACTCAATTGCAAAATTTTCATTACTCGATGAAAATTTTTAGAAATTAAAATTGTAAATAAACATTTTCATTTATTTATTTTTGTTCTATTGTGATGAAAACATGTAAAATATGTAAGCACTTTCCAGCTATTTTATGATTTCATTGCAAAATATTTAAAAAGAATTTCTAGCTTTGTTACATTTTTTTTTTTCTTTTTTCAATATATAATTAAATTTATCTCACATTATTTTGAAATGTATGTTTGATTATTAGTTATTATTATCTACTAATTACACAAACAATTTTTACCCAATAAATGAATGTATTTTTTAATAAAAACCTTAAGAGTTATAAATCGAAACACATACATACATTTAAAATAATATTAAAAATAACTGCAAAATTTATATTCAGTTTTTAAAAGATTTAAAAAAATTTTGTTGTAGAATTTTTTAAAAATTGTTTTCAAAATACACAAAAACAATTGGAAAATGCAATACCAGCCAGTATATAATTTATTGGCTATTTACCTATAAGTCATGGTTTCTTTACTAGATAATAATATATATATATATTTCTATTCCAAAATTTATAGATATCTTTTCAAAAATATTAATAATAATAACAAATACATACATAATATTTTTTATCAAAATGAGCATTTTTCCCCATGAAACTAGCAATTAATATATCAACAAATAAATTTTCAAAAGTGAATATTAATTGTATGATCTATAACTAAATGGTAACGTCCTATATGTACATACATACATATATATACACACACACCTATATATATATATATATATATATGCACAAACAAACACACACACAGAAAATTTTCTTTACATATTCATGAACAAGTATTTGAAATAAATAAAAAATAAAATTAATATATTTTACACTAATACATATATACATATACAAATATCTATTTGAGTTTAAAAAATTCTCAAATATTTTTATATTGAAAACTACTGAAAATTATGATATGAAGTTTTTTTAAGTTATTTAAAATATCTCTCAGTTAATTTTTTTGCAACATGATGGAAGAAAAGCAAATTAAAAAAAAAAAAAAAAAAAAACCATTTATATTCTTACTTCGTAGCACATTGAAAATTAAGAAATGGCGTTTTATTTTTCATTTCATTTATTTAAAATATTTCCTAGTTAATTTTTTTTTTTGTCAATATGTGGAAAAAAATTAAAAAACAATTTTTATATCGTTGCACACTTAGCCTATTTGTGTATCACAGATATACAATAAATTTAATCAATTGAATATTTATTCATTCAATATTAAAATTTAATCAATATCAATAAAGCTTATCCTATTTTATAATAAAAAATATCAATATTAATAAAAAAAAAATCGCGAAAAAAAGTATATTTTTATAAACATAATACAAGATACCTTCCACAGATTGAAAACTTATTTAAATATAAACTATGATGAAATTAAAATACAATAAATAAAAATATATGTGTAATTTATTTTCATACTTTTTAAAGCCTAAAACTAAATGGCCATTTTATGGGGCATTAAGTTCAGTAGTATGAATGTATAATTTATATACCAACCTCAAATATGTGTATTTAATTTCCTCATAATCATTTACTTCAATTTTTAAATATATATATATATATATGTCTATGTATGTGTGCTTGTATATATATATATATATGTGTGTGTGTGTGTTTCAAGTATTTACCTATATTTTTTTGTTTTAGAAGATAACAAACATAAACAACAACAAAAAGTGTTAAATAATTTGGTATAAATATGCATTTATTTTTTAAAAATTTAGGAAGCTTAAATAATAAAATTTAGCATTATTTCTTGTACTTTACTTCTAAACATATCCATCCATCAACAGGAAAAAAAAACAAACAAACAGATAATTTAATTTTATCCGAAGCTAATCCCGGATAAATATAATGTTATATCAAAATACTTTTATAATAAAAAAAAAAAAAAAAAAAAAAAATTCCAAAACTCTGCTTATATTAGTTAAAAATAATAAGTAAAATCAAATAACTAATGATTAAGAATCAATTAAATTTGATGTAATATATGAAGTTTTTCAACTATACATATATATATATATATAATTAAAAAAAAGGATTATTATTAATGTTGTTTTAAACTATCTTCATAATTAGGTCATGCCACACACACACATATAGTATATATACAAATATATTAAGTATTTTACGGTATAGATATTAATATTATTGTAAATAATGTTAATATCTATACCGCACATAATGCACTTATTTACAATAATATTAAAATAAATAAAAATAATATTAAATAACTCTATATGTACACGTCAAAACATTCAAATTTTGCAAACCAGGATTTTGAAGTATCAATTTAACAAATTTTAAATATTTTTCCAAAATTAAAAAAAAAAAAAATGTTTATATGATTAATAATAAATAAAGCAAGATCAATATTGTATTGTTCTTATGCTCTTATGTAAACATTTTTTTTAATTTATCAATTGGAAATATCATTAATGATCTTCATAATTCAGAATATATATATATATATATCAATTAAACTTTATATATTTATATATATATATATTTCAATATGTAATATGTACCACCCTTTTTCTTTACGAATGTATTTACTACACCAATCTAGTACACCAATTCAGATATTTAATTCATCGAATAATAATAATAATAATAATAATAAAACAGTTATGCAAAACTCGAATTTATGCATTAATAAATCTTTTATAATTATCTTTTTTAATGAATCCTCTAGGAATGACGTGTACTTCTGTCATAATAAAAAATATTCATATTTTTGAAAAAGAAAACAATTGATAATTGAATAAATGTCCAAATCAATTCTTGATTTTCTTCTTCATTTTATTGTATTGAATTCTCTTACGGATTTAAACATGAGAAGACATTCTTTTATACCTAAAAAAATAGAAAATTTTATTAAAATATGTTTAAAAAAAAATACAAACACGAAAAAGACAATATTTACAAATACAAGAATTTCTTTTTAAAAATTGACCAATTTTGAAAGCAGTAATTAATTTAATCAAAGCTTAAATTTTTTGTTAAGTTTTTTACCTTATACTTCTTAAAAATATAGTAAAAAATTTTTTTGTTTAGTTGTTTAAAAGAAAATTTTGTTTAATAATAACTGCATTTTCTATAAATAAAAAATATTAGATTTATAAAAAAAAAAAAGCTACTAATTTTTTGTAGAAAAACTTTAAGCAATATGCATGATAATTATTTAATAGACTGAGTTAAAAGAAATGTTTTATTTTCATTTTAATTACACAATTTGAATTATATTTATTTAAGCATACTTTTTACAAAAACATATAAAAAAAAATCTAATAATGTTAATGATTTGATAGAAAAAAAGCATTATAAGTAGAAATTAAAGTTAATTAATAATAGTAGTTATTAAAATAAAATTATTATTTCAACTTTAACGTATATAAATTTTTGAATAACATGTAATACATAGTAATTATATAAAATTTAATCAAAATAAAAAACTGTCAATTTTCCAAATTCAACAAAGAATATTAAATTGTCAATGAAAATTGATGCGTTTAAATGTCTTTTTTTAATACTGGATATTTTTTTCTGTCAAAACATTAACATTATTAGAATATTTAATATGTTTTTGCAAAGTATGCCTAAATAAATATAATGCAAACATTAATCTACTTTTTCAATATTTAAATTTAAATCAGAAATTATCGTGCCGAAATACATAGAAAAAGTACGACTTATAATCCTTTAATAAATGTCGCTTTGACTAACGTTGATTATTATCCCAAAATTAGCCACATCTTTTTCTAAATGAGATTAGAAAATACATTCCTTTCAAAACTTCCACAATCCTCAACATTCTTTCTCAAAACTCCGCGACCCTAATTTCTAGTGAGGGTGTGAATGAGATTTTTTTAAAAAAAAAGTTTTCATCCCCTCCCTACATCAATTAAGAACCTATAGCTTTGCTTTCCCTCGCAACACAGAAGGGTAAAAAAAAAAAAAAAAAAAAAATTTCCAAAAAAGAAGCGTGTCTCATACAGAAGCGCCCTCTGTACGCCAAAGCCGAAAGCTGCCCTCCCATCTGTTTATCCGTGATGGTAGCTTCTAGATTATGATCATAGAGTCTCTTTCCTCCCCCTTTTTTTTTTATTTTCTAATCCCTCTCTTTTTTAATGATGTCTTCGGAGAATTTCGCGAAGGGTAATTAGACAGGTGAACATTTATTGAGCCATTTTCTTGAGAAAAAGGCGGGAACGTCATGTCCGAATTAGAATGACTCGTCCAGATTTAAAGTACTCAGCTAATTATGGATAAAAGTGATTTCGCCGTTATTATTATTTCTCCCGATTTTGATAAAGCGGAATATTTCGGATCCGTTGTTCTTTTTTTAATGAAGAAACAACACATAAAAAAAAAAAAAAAAAGATTTCGTTGTAATTCGATAGAAATATAATTTACTTTTATCCTTAGCATATAATATAGCACGTGGCAATATAACTATGCATTAAAATGAAATTTATATGATGTTTTTTAGCTTGCATTATTGTGAGATTTGGATTAATTGTATTTTAATATTAATAGTAATGATTTAAATTACATATAATAAATAATATCCCGAATTACTCTGAGAAGACTCAAGAGGTTTTGGTTTTAAATTTTTAAAAACATTGCATTAACATTTACAACAATTATTGTACAGAATAAATAATTTTTGAACTTTAATAAAATAAATTTAATCATTTTAATTAAACAGTCTAATAATATACAAGCAGTAGAAGTTTAAAATTTTAAAAGAGAATTTTCATACGAATTTTCGAACAGACTTTTAAATTTTTATTTTAACGTTAATAACCAGAATACTTAATATTATGTTCCTAAAATGTGGAATATGAGAAGAATTTCATACGTATTTTTTTATTTGAAATAATTTTAGCATATAAAAATGCAAAAATACAAATAAATAAAATAAGAATGAAACTAAAATATATAAAGAAGCGCCTTTTAAAATATATTATATATTATTTTAAAAATATAAAATATTTAATTTATTCTTTCATGTATTAAAATAAATAATAAAGTTTTTTGTATTAAAAATAAAAATTATTTATATGACTAAAGCAAGCTATAGTGTTATTTTTTCACCATTTGATATTTAGGTTACTCGGCATAAACACATTCAAATTCAGACTATTCATTTCAAATAAATTTTATGTGAAAAATTTAAAAATAAGTAAGAACGTAATTGGCAATCCATTGCACGGTACACTATTGTGCAACTAAAACGGTCTTTTAAACTAGCATAAATAAAATGGTTAAAATAAAGAATACTAATTAGCCACGATAATAATAGTAAAAAATATTTTAATCTACAAAATAAATAAGCATGATATCATAAGCATGATATTTATCAGCCTAATAATTGTAGTAAATTATTAAACTAAATCTTAAATTTTATCATTAATTATTTTTATTCAAGTAAAATTTAATTACTTATTTTAAGTTAACTTAAGTTATGAGCCTTATTTGTGATTCAAGCATTATAAAAATCAAGAAATTTGGAATAATTTTGAAAATTTTGTTTGAAAAATTTATATATTATTTATACACTTATTGATTAAATTGAAAATAAGTTTGTTGTTGTTCTAATGCAGCTGGCAATACAGACACAGCTAATCTTTATGCCATAAGCAAGGGCTTCGCCGCTGTTACTCATTTAGCACTATCCAGGGGGCACATGTAGCTTGAAGATATGCTACGGACGCTAGTAACGCTACCTCCACGATCAAATTAGATCGGGACTTACTGTTTAAAGTGGATTTCGAACCACTACAAACATCCACGGCACCACCAGGACTCGAACCCGAAACCTGTGGTACTCGGCCATCAGGGCCCACAAATATGTTTAATTTTTTTACTTTCACAGTAACGATTTTCACAATAAATATAAATTTAATGCTTAAGAAGTAAAAATAATAATTGGCAAAAAAAAAAAAAAGGGTAATATATATATATATATATATAATAAAAAAAAAATATATATATATATATATATATATATAATCACATACGTTATAATAATAAAACACATGCAAAAAAATGTTTTTAACTAATATTCGATTCGATGTTTATATAACTGCACCGCAATGATGCTGTAGTAATGACAAAAATTATTAATATTTACATTAAATAAGGAAATTTTTGAACAAATTAATGAATTTATATTTATTTATTAATTTTTGCAATATATATATATATTGATTTATTGAAATACATATACATATATATATATATATATATATGTATAATATGTATGTATTGAACTATTTTTAAAATATTCAACTTTTCACCATTCTTTATTGAAATAATCAAAAGAAAAGATGGTGATGTTATTTTATATTTTTGAATCGATATTATTACAGGCACAGTGTTTTTGAAATCTGTCAATGCTAATTTATTGTTATTTTACGATTTATTATAAGAAACTTATAATAAAGTATAAGTACAATAAAAATAAGTATACACTTAAGTCAAGTATTTAAGTATGTCCGTATGTTTTCAAATTTATCATTTCGTTTTTCATTCCAAAAATTTAAACTTTATTAATTATATAGAATATTAGAAATCTTTAACTAATCTATTTTACACAAATAGATAATTAAGTAAAAATTAAAAAAATATACATATATTTAATTATTATTAATCTATAATATTTTTAACTTAATGAACTTTAAAAAAAATGTATGGAATGTAGATGCTACTTTAAAATTGCAAAAACTGTATTATTCAGAGATATTTGTTAAATAACTCGCTTTTTAAAAATATTTAATATTTTAATATCTTGCATACATATAAACACCTGAAGATATAGAGTGACCTTTTTGACCTCTAAGTTGAAGAAGTTTCCGAATATAGCATTAAGAAAAAAATGAGGAACACAGAAAAAAAGACGACAGATGAGGGGAGAAAGAACCACGCAAACTAACAGGTCTTCCCTAAACCCCATCGCTCAAATTTAATTTTCCCCCCCTCTTCTTCAGGGGAGTAGTGACGTCAGAAATGTGAAGTGAAGGTGATGTCACGCGTTAGAACACGTGAGAAAATCCTTGAAAAATCTCGCTCGCCTTTCATCCCGACAACGAAAGGGAAATTTTTATGGTCTCCCCTAGCAGGTAAAAACTCCCCCCCAAAAAAATTCAATTTTTTTTTTTTTGCAACGTCTTTATACGTTGTCTTCCTAGTTATGAATAAAAAATAGGGAAGAAGGATTGTTAAATAATTTCCTAACTTTATCAAAAAAAAAAAAATTTTTTTTTTTATATGAGAAGACGTTTTTGAAGGTCAATTTTTTTTTTGGAGTCGGAAGAAAGTTTGTATCCCACGATATAGGAGGAGGATTTTCTTTATCCTTTTTTTTTTTTTTTTTTTTTCTTTCTTTCTTTTTTTTTTTTTTTTTTTTTAAATATGAGATTTGAGTTTACTTCCGCTTCTACTTGTCGCTTATACAATAGACCGTTACCGAAGGAATTCATTATGTTTTTAAATGCTAAAATGAGAAAATAAACAAATTAGGAATGCTGACTTATTGTCTGTAAAAGTTATTAAGTAGCTGTGTTAAGCTTTGACTGCACAAGATATTAACGGTTTTGATTATGACTTTAAGGATAAATCTATTAATTTTAAACAATAATCTTAATTTAGGTAATGGAATAGTTAATAATAGTCTTTAGTAATAAGTAATAGTAATTATTAATAGTTTAGTTAGTAGTCTTTTAATGAAATCCTTTTAAATTCGGCGTTTTGTTTTTACACTTAGAAACTTGACAATTTTATACAATTTGTTTCAATATAAAGCAATCCAGGAGAGACGCTAATAATAGAATAATTTTATAAAATTATTGGCTGACACAATTAGAGAATGGCACTTTAATTGACAGGCAATCACGGAATACAGTTAAAATTTCATTTATTAATAATAATTATGGCACATGGAACAAATGCTTATGATGCTGAAAAATATTTATAATCATTATTAAATTTATAGTTGTATAAATATAATTATAAATATTACATACGTAGATAGAAGGAAAGAAGTATTCTTCTACTACGATGTTTTTTTATTTAACTTTTTTTTTCAAAGCTAATTTGTGGTAAATGCAAATGTTATATATTTATGATAAATTGAAGAACGTGCAGATATTTTGCTATTAATATTGCGGTTAGTTCTAAAACAGATGTGTAAGAGAAACATGTTTATGTGTATTACTATAATTATTACAAGATAAAAAACAGAACTGTTTGACAACACTGTTTTGACGATAATGTGACGGTAAAATAAAAAACAACGCATTAAATTTACAATAATGCCTTTTTGAGGCAAAATCTTACGTAATATGACTCCAACATATATTTCATAAATTACAAAATTCGGTCTATCAGATACGCATATTATAACAGTAGAATTGTTTTTATATGGATAAAAAGTACTTAAGTGAAAATACAGACTTTTAAACATTAAGAGTGTAAAAATATTTCATCAATATGTGAAGAACTATTCATTAACAATTACGGATATTTTTTAAAACTTTCTATCAAATAATTTATGTTTAGAGCATATAAATTTTTTTAAATAAAAATATAAAAGCCTATATATCAATGTGCTAGATATAAAATATTTTAAATTTTGTTCTACAACTTTATATTGATACAGATATATTTGGGTATCGGCATTTTAAATATATTTTGTAAAAAATAAACTATTTTTTATTTTTTATTGTCATGATTACAGATTTTGTGCTTTTAAAACACATTATTACTTCAATTACAGCGAATTTATTATTGAATAGCAAATTTATTAGCGATTTTTTTTTTATTGTCATGATCACAGATTTTGTGTTTTTTAAATACATTATTACTTCAATTATAGTGAATTTATTACTGAATAGCGAATTTATTAGCGAATTTTTTAATTAATTAGCATTCGAAAATAATCAACTGATCTGTCATGATCACAGATTATATATTTTTAAATATATTATTACTTCAATCATAACGAATTTTGGTAAAATATTTTTTTTTAAACATCTACTTTTTCACATATAAAGAGAATTTAATTCGCTAAAAAATATATGATACATTTCCGTAATTTTAGAAGGCGCTTTAAATTTAGTAATAATAAATAGCATTTTTTTAACCAAAAATATTACTTCACTTAAGAGCCTCAATGAAATTACAAAAAAAAAAAGATTTTTAAGAATTTATTGTGTTTTAATTTAATATTTATATGTATTATTATTTAAGTAATGTATTAAGCTATGGATTAATTTTTTTTATTATTTATTAGGAAAATAGATAATAAGGCTAAGATTGAAATTTAATTTTTTGAACTGTTATTTAATTTTTCAAAAAGACAGACAACACAGATTAGATTAGTATTGACCAAAATTTCTATTAAAATCAATAAAAAATTTACTTACCCATTTTAGGTATCCTTTCGTTAAAGACTGTAAGTTTCTTTTCGTATATTTCATTCAAACGAAAAATCCAATCTCCGTCAAACTTTTGCCTCTACTGTCAAGAAACTTGATAGTTGGATGAAATGCTTGCGGTTAAATCTTTTAAAATCATAAAACGTTTGAAATATTTCTCAGTTGGCGCATTATACAAAATCAGAATTCTATTGTAAGAAAAGCATTAAAAAAATAAGAATAATACAAATTAATGAACACTGACAATCAGTTTTCGAATGTTATAAAGCATTAAAAAATAACTAAAAATCACCCTCTTTGCCCCACGCCAATAGTCTGGTTGCAACCAAACAAGAAGATACGAACATATTTATAGAAGCAAAAATAATTTCATTGCTTGGCTCAAATTTATTCAGTATCACACATTTTTTTACAAAATAAAATAACAAATGCGCACGTAAAATAAATTGAAGCAGATTAATAAGAAAAAATATTTCCAAGGAAGTTTTATATCCAACGCTTATAGATTTTAGATAAAAACAAATTTTCATCATTTCCAGATTTTTTTATATTTAAAATGAATTATATATTCACAAAGAACTGACCACACAGAAATTAATTCCAAGAAATATCTAATTTTAAATGAAACATCAAAAATAAATGGCATATAAGTGGCCAAAGAAATAAGTCCTTTATTCCAAAAATAAAACAGTTAAACGTTAAATTTGATTTTTAATAATACCAAATTTTCCTAAATATAGCACCACATGGCAAACTTAGCCTAACTTCATATAGATACTGTAGCACTTTCTAACACTCAAATAGATGCCAGCACTGTAACGTTTTCAAATCGATTAACGAATAAGTTTAACATCGCACGATCGAAACACACACTAAACAAAATACTATCTTCACAAAAAAAATAAAACGGGAAATCTCGTAGATAAGCTTTGAATTTGCCACGGCCACAGAATAACGGATTTCTACTTCGTTAATATTAGTTCAAGGTTGAAAAAAATGCTATTCCCTTTAAAACACACTACTCGCGAATTAAAAAAAAATGCAGAAAAATAATCAATTGATCTATAATTTCCAACGCAAATCACGGCCGCTTACGGACACAGGAGAGTCTTAACGAAACCAGAATCCTTTGTGACCAACCTCACCTGCGGATCCGATGCTTTTATCAGCGACATGTATGCAACCTCAGTCTCAGTCGGCAGCACTCGAACATAGTATTACTCCTCCCTATCTCTGTGGCACAAGAGAAAATACTCTACCTTTCCTAGCGTTAAGTAACGCCTCCAAACTTCTGCTTGGCAGCACATTCATTTTCGCATCATTGCTTGCACTCGCCCAGCACTGCACAAGAGTGGCCTGCTCAGTTTTGACGCAACCAAACTTCCAGTCAATCAGTTCCAGAAATGCGCCTGGCAATAAATTTCTAGTTTTTAGCCTATTGTTCTCTTTCGGGGGGTTTGCAAGAACACAGCGTTCCTTATTGGTAGAAAAGCAAACAGCCCATTGGACTTGGTGGTTTCCGCCGAGTGGACAGAGATAGACAGGAGAAAGGTCTTTAATGAAGAAATATGTGCTACATAGAATAATTGAGCACAAATGGGCCTGCGGAAAGATTCAGGACACGCAATCAAAATTAAGAGTAGAAAAGCTGATTTTTTTTTGTTGTCTTTGTTTTTAACATCTGCTAATGAATTGTGTGTCTGTTTTTTTTTTTTATTTAATTGAGCTTTTATCTTGATGTATATTCTTAACTTGAGTCATTAAAACTTCATTTAAATGTAAAAAGCAGAAAAGGACTTCGAAGTTAAAAATTAATGTACCACTTAAAAGCATTAAAACAGTCTGATTTGTTTAATCGATTTACATGTTAAAATGAGTTATATAAATCGTATAAAACAATATGCTTATGAAAACAGATTCCTTCTATTTTCATAAAAAGTATATCACTATGATATTTATATATATATATATATAATGTATATATGTAATGTAATCTAATATAGATAAAGTATATATAATGCATTTTTAATTATTGATTATGTCTTTTTTTCATCTAAATATATATATTTAGTTGAAAAATATATTCAACAACTAAAAATTTGTAGCAAAAATTTAAAATTTAGCAATATTTCATAGCTTAGAGACACAAGTTAATAAATAAAAAATCATTATAACATGAAAACATATTTTGGTTAAATAATTAATAATAATTTTAGGATAATTAAAGAAAATAATTATTTCGTTAAAAAGACAACCTAGATCCGAGAAAACTCACGGCAAACTATACACCAAAAACTGTACAATTTATCATATTTATATAAAATAATTTTAAAGGGAAAAAAACAATTTTAAATTATGAAATTAAAATGTTTACACTATTTAAATAAATGCAAACCCAAATTCCATAGTAAAAATAACGAAATGCGGAGATGAGTTAAATATCATTTATTAAATTCTAAAATATTATTTAATTATAAATGCTTTTTACATCTTTTAAAAGCTCAGAATGCCTTTTTTAAAGCTTTCTAAAGAATTTAAAACACCGAAAAATCCCACAAAAGATAAACCACAATGCTCTAAATAACAAACGATTTTTAGTAATCAGTACATTGGGAACAAAATTAAAAGTCTATTTTATTCCACTTATATTAGTATCGTGAGCACGAAATATGCATATTACATCATAAGAATGATATTATTAAATATAATATGATCATAGTTAAAACAGCCGTAATTTCACAATTACACCTATATGCTAAAATTTGTTATATATATATATATATATATATATATATATATATATATATATACACACATAATATTTCTACGAACTAATGACTGCTATTAGAGTATATAGAGGGAGCTAGTGTCCAATTTTCAGAAATCGTAAATATAGAACACAATATATTTCTTTAATTTTCTGAATATTAAAGGAATTTTGAGTAAGAATTATAATACTGAATAATAGTTAGACTGCTTGATGCAAAATAAAAGAATGAAAAATTATACATACAAATTTTTCAAGGTTATAGAATAAATAAATAAGTTATTTAAAATAAAAATAATTAAAACATGTAATAATCCTCCTTAGTACTATAGCCAGTGGTAAACCACGGCCAACACTTTTCTATACTTAGTCTTTCTTTTACATTGTATCATATTCGTTGCTTATTAAAATATATACTAATTTAAAAAAAAAATCAACTACAGAGATTTTAAGAAAATGCATAGAGGAACAAATTAATAGTACGGTTTTCGGTTATAATTATTGGTGTTTTTAAATATTATTTAAAGTTTAGAACAATTTTGAAAAAAAATAAATATATAAATGTATAAATATTTGCACGATTCTAAGAAAAACAATTCATGATTAAATATGGCAGAAAAGTTCTTATAGTTTGATAGTTTACATGTTAATTCGAGCTTACATGAATAAGAAATGCGAGAAACATAATTTCTATAACTCCAAAAAATGCTCAAATAAAAATAGAATTTTTTTTTAGAGAATATCATTTGTAAATAAAACAAAAAATATATCAGAATAAACTGAAGTAATTTAGTTCATTTGATTGTGTATTATAGAAAATTATGCAAAACAGTAATATCTCGGTTAAACAAACATAATTCATAATAAATTATTATTAATTATATATATAAACAACACTCTTGCACTATGAAATTAATTGATTCGACTATCTAAATAAAAATATCCATATAACTGAAACAATAATAATTCAAAACGCCAAAAAAAATTCTCATATACATTGGACACATTATAAGTATTACTAAAAAAGAAATCTAACATCTTAGTAAATAATTACGAAATTTTCTAATAAATAAAACCTATAAAAATATAATTCTAATAAAATAGGTTATCACAAAATAGATAAAGCAATATCACAGCATTATTAAAAATCAATGATAATGATAATTGTCCTACCTAGTATTATATCCATGTCTCAGAAGGAAGACCCTATCTCCATGCTACCGATTCGTACCTCACCAAAATTCAACTCAGCAACATTATGTAACATCAGAGAATCCCACCACAGTTAGCCTTCCCCGACCCGATCGCCCCCCTTCTATTCACTTTCTTCAAAGGAACCTAAACGGGACGGGTGGGGGCGAGGGAAGGAGACCCAAGAAAAGACACCTTAGTATACTCTGGTACCTGTGCGCCGTTTTGCAGGTACCGTTTAATCTCCCTGTACCCCCTCCATATAAAGCCCCACACTGCATTGGGGATGGGGGAGATGAATAGTTAACGATACTTAGGGAAAGGGGGATGGTGTTGAAAAAAAAAAAAAAAGGGGGAATATATAAAGCAGGTATTCTGTTTGCGAAGTGCTGTTACATTAATCAATCTAATTAGCTGGATTAAAAATTTAAAACATTTTCTCACATTTTTTTTTTTTTTTTTTTTTTTTTAGTATTCAGATCTCAAAAATAAAAAATTAAATGGTTGTATATCCCTTTTTCAATTTAAAAGCGACAATAGTTTGTGATTTAATTGAGAAATTTATAAATATTTCTAGAAATATTATTTTAAAATTTATATAAATGTTGTATTAAAAATTTTTTAATATTTTTATTATTTATTATCTGCTTTTTGTCTTTAGCTTCAGTATTACTTATAAAGTATAACGGTATTTCTCATAAAGACAATAATTTTCATTAAAAATTACATTATTAATTTCGTTATTTATACCGAATCTTTATAACGATGTATATTTCATTTCCTCCATAAATCCCCCCATAATGAAAAATAAACATTTCATCCAAAATTATACCTAAATACTACAAACTTTTTATTACTTTTTCATTTCTGATTCTTTTATTTACATTTTAAGCAGTAACATTTTTTTATTTCCCAAATTTTCACACATTACTCCTATAAAAACACTCGTGGCATCAAAAATGGAATTATATAACCAACAAATAAAATAAAAATTATTTAATGTGTATGCGAATGCCTCATACTAATAATTTTTGAGAACTCAAATGTATATGAAATAGGAGAATAAATTGGAATTAAAACGTTCACATTTTTTTTTTCTTACTTTAAAAGCTCATACATATCCATATTTTTATATGTTAGACGCATAAAATAACATAAATTTCTATGTAAAAATATTTTTAATGAATTGAGTTTTTCAAGTAATAGACGGAGAAATTATATTATAAAAACTTTGATTTTTAAATAATTTAAATGCCAAAAAAAAAAAAAAAAAAAAAAAAAAAAAAAAAAAAAAATCTTTATTTAGAATGTAAGTCTCTATATTGACTAAAATGAATGTTTTCTGTTATAAAATACCTCATAATTTTTCACTAAGGATTTTTTTAAGCATCTAAAACAGTCGATACTTTTTCGTAAATGTACTTAAATTTGTGTTTTGGATTAATCAATGAGATTATTATATATTTTGTATCATGAGAAAAATCACAAGATCTTTACTTAGAATTTGAAATTTAACTTCATAAAATAAAGCTAATAACCTTTTTTATTATGCCATAATTAGATTTACCAAAGTAATCAAAATACAATATGAATAAAAAAAAAAATGTCCCACTAGTAGTAATTTTCCATCAGTAATTTTCCATCATCCATTGGCTCCTATTTTAAACCGCAAAACAGATACAGAAAGACAGTCTCCATGAGCAGAAATCTGAAAAAGAAGAAAAATAATTTTTAAAAAAGAAATTTCAATTATTAAATTAATCAGAAAAATAAATAATTATAAAAAAATGCTATTTCAGAAATTAATATTAAATTTATGATAAAATATTATTAGATTGTTCATTTTTACCTTTAAAACAAATTACTTAAAAAATTAGAATACGACTCTTATTGCATTAAAATATTATAATTTTGCATAATACAATAATTAAAAGCTTTTAATATGATTACAATATAAATAAAAAATTATGCATACCAAAATTAAAAGTAATTTTTTTTTATTATGTTGGCATTTTATGATAAAAAGCGTATTATTTTAACGTCATTTTATGCAATATAATTAAGATTAGTTAAAAAAAAAAGTTGCTTTTTTTTCCATTTTGTAAAAATCCATAGATTTAAAATATATTTAGTGGATTTTGTTTAACACTCGCTAGAATTAGCTAATAGAGTTTCTTATTTTTAATAATAATAAATAAAAAAAAAATATTCATAAGCATTATAAATTGTTTTTCCCAAAATACTTAAAAATACATGTTTAGATTATCTGTACAATAAATTAAAATTCCTTAAGTAGATGAAAAAATAAAAACAAAAATGCCACCTTTAAATATTAACTCTTGCCTACGTGACATTTAAAAAAAAAAAAATGTAAACACAGTAAGTTTTCCAAAACTAGGGCAGTAGGGTTAAAGGAAAAGTAACATAAAAACTGTTTCTTCCGTAACTAACACCATGAAAAGAGGGAAACGTCTTATATCATAACATGTGCTTTCTTTTTTTCCCCTTTCTTGAAGGTGGCCTTTTTTCCGGGGTTTGAGAAAGAGGGAAGCACAAGAAAGAACCCCCCTCCCCCAAACAAAGTGTAGTGAAAGTTAGTACAGTCACACATATGTAAAAAAAAAACCCCTCAAAATCTCTATTCCGGAATCTTTGCCTCCCTTTCTAGCAACAAACTAAATAAAACATACTGGTTTCACACGTTGCAATACCAAGAAGTGAAAGGTGCCTTGTCCCTATGCTACTAACTCATAAAAATAAGTTAGGAGTAAAAAAAAAAAAATATATATATTCTTTCTTTTTTTTTTTTTTTAAACATCCTTAAGCCGTTAGTGAAAGTTTTCCCACGTTTTGTAACCTTGACTTACATTTTTTTTTTTTTTTTTTTTTTTTTTTTTTTTTTTTTAAGAATGCATAATGTAGGACAGTGGGACATCTTAGAAACCTACTTACCCATATCAGTGAATAGGGGGCTTTTTGTAGGGGTGTATAGTCTACAATGCGGATGTATTTTGTAAATAAGCACTTTTTCTTGTAAAAATCGCATATATTTGTATAGTTTTTGCAAATTAATAAATAACAAAGGAGATTTTCTATGTGAACGTTTTGTTATTTGAGTAATATTAATATAAGAAATAAATAATGATATGGCTTCCTATAATTAGAATTCTCATTTTTATTTTTTATCCTTTTCATGATTTAAGGAAAGGATTATTTAAATCAATTGGGAATATTTCTTAAAAGTGTACATGAAAGCGTAGGTACTATTTATATGTCTATAAATAATATATAATAGTATAAACTATAAATATGTGATAAAAATTTATGACCAATTTTTTTAATATTGTTAGAAAAAAATTATTATATAAAAATAATATAATATTTATATTCTCTTTATATTATAATATAAATATTATATTATAGTTATATTTCCTAATTCTTCATATTCTAGCTTTCTATGAAACAATTCCATCTTTGAGTAACTTTATATAATGCTATTATATAAGTTGGCACGCTTTAGTAAAATCATGTTCTTTAAATTTCTTATTTAAACTCTACATGAAATTTAAAAAAAAAATGAGCTTAATAAATCCATTATTTTGTAAGTACTATTATTTAAGTTTCATATTCCAAGATGAGATGAAGTATCTCGCAAAACAATTACTTAATTTAGAATCTTTGTATAAACACTTTTATTATACTATTTAATATATGCACAAGTCAATAAAAAACACAAGTATTTTGTATGATTTAGTATCTACCATATAGTTATTTATACTCATAAATTTAAATCGTTCTTTATGAATCACTTTGAAATCTATATTTAATCAATTCTTAGCTCTATTATCTCTAATAATATCATTTAAACTTCAGTTATAAAATTACTTCAATACTTTTGAAAGTTTTACATAAAACTGAGCAAAACAATTGATTAAATATTGTAAATCTCAAATTTTAAATGTAATTTGAAATTTAAAACATTTAAAATGTTTGACTAAACATCTTCAGTGGAAAACAAAAAGTAAAAAAGCAATAGTTCTCACAGTACAGTTCATCGTTGAGTTCACTTAAACACAACAGAAAAAAATTACACATACGATGTCTATTATTAGACATAAAACTGAGCAAAACAATTGATTAAGTATAGTAAATCCCAAATTTGAAATTTAAAACTTTTAAAATGTTTGACTAAACATCTTCTGCGGATAACAAAAAGTAAAAAGCAATATTTCTCACAGTACAGTTCATCGTTGAGTTCACTTAAACATAACAGAAAAAAAAAAAAATTACACATACGATGTCTATTATTAGACATCTTTCAAGGACGGATGCTTGTCCATCAACTGTCAGAAACATTTCATCACAGAAGAAAGCAAGAGAAAAGAAAAATAAATAAAATAAAAACTTTAATTCTAGCAAACAAGCAGATTCGATAGAATAATCGCCATAAAGCCATTAAAAAATGGCCACAGGCAGGATATCGCCAGTACACTACATTTACAATGAATCGGGATGCTGAGTTTGACAAGGTGTATTGAACCATTATTCTGCAGAAAAAGTACTTGTCAGGTCGAAACTTAAAGTTATTTAGAACGCTCAAACAAGTAAAAACATCCCTGCAAGTAATTATACTGCCAATTATCCATCATTAAATCACCATCAATGACATCTTAACATGGTTTTACATACACTGTCGGATTTTATTATCAATCGGATGAGATGTTTGATGCTTGAAGAACATTTGGGTTAGGTTTCTCAAAGGGGCATATAGTGGGTTTTTATATAAGCAATACCTTCTAAGAGTTTGCAGTACTTATTGTGTGACTGTTGGAAATAAATCTGATTGGACCACAGTTTTTTATAAATTGAATGGTGATTGATTTAAGTTACAAAAACTGTTGTATTCTTTTGTGGCGGAAATATATATTATATAAGACGACAATCTTCCTAATTAAAATTTTGATAGGTCCTTTCCTTTTTTTTTATCAAGAGAAACTACCCATAATTGGTTCAAGTTTGTATATTTACATGTCACGTTTTTGTGCCTACATATAAGATAACACGCAATCTTTATAATCATGAGAAGTATTAACCACAGTATATAAAACGCGAAACATTTTACAAACTCTAAATGTTACCTAATTAAGTGCTAAGATTATTTTATAAATGGAAATATATTTGCAATAAATTACTAATGCATAAATAATTTTTATTTTCACTAAATGAATTTATTTGATTTTTTTTTAATTATTTGCCTTTCGGAATTGCAAAATTCCTTCTTAAAAAGTATTTTGTTATACATGTTTAAAATATTTTATCATAATTCTAAGAAAGGATTATTATATTTATTCAACATTAGAAATTTTTAAGACATTAAAAATTGAATATTGATCTAAAATAAATAATTTTTCCTATATATATTCTTTTTTTCCAAAATTATAAATAATTACAATTGATTCCATCTGTAATAAATAAAAAAAAACTTTATATATAATTATGATCAGCATTGCATATTTATCACAAGGACAGACAAATAAATTCTTTAGTGAAAATCTCATTTAATTTAAGTTATGTTTTTCATTAGTAAAAATTAGACATTTTATGTTATCATAGCAACTTTTCAATAGAAAAAATATTCATTCCATTAATTTTGAAATATTTGCTTGGTGATATAAACCACAAATATTTTCGATCAATAAAAACTTAGTGTTTAATTATTTTAAGTGTAACACCTTTATGTGCAGCAAAAATGATCATAGAAAAGGAATTCCATAAGTAATAATGAATAGCAAGAATGCCCCTCCCTGCTTTAGTTATATAACGTGACCCAATACTGTGCACACTTATAGCATTTTACCCAAAGTTTCGACCAGCTTAATCACAATAGTATGGTAATGGATATCATTTGGAAAACAGAATGGGAGGGCTTTTCTAACATAAAAAAAAGAAACAATTCCACCATCACGGCATAGTAAGATACATTTTTTATATATTTTTGTAAGATCTTAGTTTGGCTATATATGTGTAATTAATGATTTTTCAGCACGCAGTGGCAGTGCTATCCTTGGCACTTTGAAGGACCATTTTTCGAGGTAGGGAGGGGGGCCTATATTAGTTCATTTCCTCCCATCTAGGTGCTGTTGATGGTTTCCTTCTCCCCACTCCCTTATTTCATGCGGCATTCCCACTACAAAAGGGACCCATTGTAATTTGTTGCATTAACTAAGGACCCAATCTGCACGCTATTTGCAATAAACAGTTAATTGAAGAAACGAAACAGGCCATTCTTAACTTGAAAATGAAATTGATGATTGTCGTGCAAAGTATGCACGAATGGATAGAGCCATTGCATATTTATTACGACACAGAAGTGGTTTTACGCTATGTTTCTCACACACTGGATAAGAGGACAATTCTTCTTCTTCTTCGCAATTATTTTTAATGCATTTATTGCTTTTTCAAATGGAAATGAAAATGAATCCAAAAGAACCTTTTCCAACGAATGATTAATTAACAGAATACCATTTGCGTCTCTTAAAAGTTTTTATATGTTTATTTTGTATGTGAATTTAATATTGCAGTGCTATTTGTTAATGTCTTACATTTTTTATTAAAAATAATCATTAAACAACATTTGTTAATTTGACACAAATTAGGCGTAGAAATAAACACAATTAAAATTGCAATAGAAATTGATTTCCAAAATTGATTGATTGAAGTTCATTTATATTAAATTCATTGCATGTGGGTTCAGTATATGTGTTTGAGTAAGTATTTCTTAAGATGGCCACACTGACTTATATATCATCCCAAGGGCACCATTAATCCTCAATTATATAGAGACAACATTCTTGATCTCATTGTGCGTCTCTATATAAGTGCAGCTGGTGATTTTTCATCCAACACAACGATAATTCACTACACCACACAGAACTCGGTTGATGGATTATTACCTTTGTGTGAATGTATGGGCTGACCAATATACTTTTGGGCTTAAACCTGATTCAACAAGTTTGAAATGCTCCAGGGGTGACACAATGTTGCATTTTTGCAACTTTTCAGTGGCGCATAACTGTCTTGAAAAACAAATGTGCTTAGCTATCAACTGTGTTAATAAATATTATCATTTTGAGAACGAAACATAGCTATTAAAAGGCGATAACAATATTAAAGCTGACCACATATTAAACTCATATTTTATGTTTTTATGTGTTTTCATGTTATATAATTTTAAGACTTTTTATATTTCATTCTCAAAATGATAATGTTTATTAACTCAGTTGAGCACATTTGTTTTTCAATGCAATTATGAGGTCCTGGAAATTTACAAAATGCAAGTTAAATGCAGCATTGTGCCTCTCTGTAGTATTTCAAACTTGTTAAATCTCGTTCAAGTCCAGAAAGCATATTGAGCAGTCCATACATACACTTACTAAATAAATTTACGAAATAATGAAAATATAATAAATAAAATATAGAATGATATTTTTCTTTTACGCCTCATTACTTTGCCAAATTTCATTAAATTTTAATGAAAATTTCACATTTACAATTTATGTCACAACAGTGTATTATCACAAAAGCACATAAATATTTTTCCTAATTTTTATATAAAAATATAGGAAGAAATCGTTGTATTGTCAAAGGAAAGTTCACATACTGTTATAAAAAATAATTATTCAATAAAGTTTAGTCATAAATAGCATTTATTTTCAAATCATTGCAATTAAATTATAAATAAAAATTATATTTTTCAGATAAAATAATTCAATACAACTTCATCAATTTTGGTATCATAGACCAAAAAGAAAAATTTTCTTAATATAGGTTCTTCATATGTGTGAGGTAGATTATATAAGTATAGATATTATATATACGTAAAAAGTTTAGATTTATTAATATAGGTATAAATACATATTTTTATAATCATCCTCCTGTGTTTCTTAAATAATTATAAATATTGTTTACTGAATTAATTTTAATTAGTACTACATGTTTAATTTCAAGTCATTAATAGAATTTCCTCTATCACATATTTATAAGCACTGTTGTGATTTTAAGTTATTGATAGAAGCAAACATTTTCTGTTCTAACTGAAATTTATTTACAACTCGTTCATTTGAAACACAAATAAGGAAATGAGACTTCCTAAGTGAAAGATAATGATTTTTATTCATGAGTAGACATCATACGTATTCATAATATGACCTGCTGGTAAACACTTTGTCATTTATATGCGTTTGATGTAGCATTCAATATATTAAGAAAAACATTCACGTTTAGAAATAATTTCAAACGACATGCACTGAACGTAGTTGAGAGCTGCATATTTGGTAAAAACATCATCACATTTCTTCAACATATTTTGATATAAAATAAACTATATTTCAGGAAAATACCTCTGAATACTTATATAACACTATAAATAACATTTTGGAAATTTTGTATTAATATTTTGGTAAGTATATATAAAAACATACGATTTTTAAGCCAATAATTAAGAATTATTGTTAAAAATGTTTTTAAAAGTTTTGAGATCTAGGGAAATAAAAATGTATAATTTAAAGTAAAACAATGTCATATATAGGAGGTTCAAAAATTGTTGTAAATTAAAATGGAAATTCAAACATTTTTATTATCTAAGCCATCTAAAAGAACTAAAATTCTATTTTGTATTTGGTAAAATCAGTGTGTAAATTCTTATATCAGAAAACAAATTTTAAACATTAATTAGTGAGAAAAATTAAAAATATTAAATGATCATTTTTAAATAAATACATTTTAATTATAATTACATTTTTATTCAAAACTTTTGTGCTTTTACTTCAAAATTAAGAAAAAAAGATCAAAAGTAAATTTTACCCACAATTATTGTATCAAACAGTTTGTAACCAAATAATTATACATTGCTGTAGAATAGTCTAATTAAATTATTATGTTTTTTAACATATTTTTACAATTTAACAAACTAATATAATAAACTGGTGTAATGTATATATACTGGTAATAAATGTATTAATCAATTATTTAAAACACAGAATATCACTAAATGTGGTAGAACATAAGTAATAGTAAACTAATAATGTATCTTTATGACAGAATAAAATGTTAAATCGAAAAGATGTAAGTTAATATTCAAAAGAAACATTTAAAATTTTTAAATTAACTTTTAAGAAAAAAAATTTACACTTTTTAAAATTATGATTGGAAATATTAATCTTTACTTTTTGTAACAGAATACAAAAAGAGTTTTGTGTTTAAAAAAGAAAAATTTAAACATTCCAAAACTCTGAACATTCGATTCATCTAATAAATTATTGTGTTAATAACATAAATATGTTTTAAGTCACTGTATACTTGTTTATCGCAAAGTAAAGGTTATTTTTCTTTAAAAGATATGTTGATTTTACCAAATTTATAAGATATAATGTTGATGGCAGAAATTTCTATTAATTTTTTAATTAAAAAATAAATTTCTATTATTATTTTATTTAAATAGAATCTAAATTTCTATTATCAAAGAAATTGGAGAAAAAGAAACGATAAATTGTTTCACAACTGATTTGCTTTCAATTAAATATTGTATAATGGGTTCAAAGTGTTAAACAGGATAAAAAAAAAAAAACCCCTCCATATATATTGCTATATAACATATATATTATTGTGTCATATTTCTTAACTGATCAAAAAACTTACTTATCGTGCTTGCCTTTTTAGATAAAATGAAATTAAAAAGTGGAAATGATATAACATCATTTATTTCGATATACCTCAAAATTTAGATTAAATAATATATATATATATATGTAATTTATAAAAAGCTCTATTATATCTGATTGAAATTAATTTATGTTTTAATAATAGTGAACAGCTTATGAAAACTTTTATTTTATTAATCGAACCGACCATTGAATTCGTGCCCTCTGCATTACTACTTTCTCTGAGTAACATTCCATCTCTACCCCTCTATCACATTCATCACATGTGCAATTACTAATAATGAAACCCAGCCAGGCATTACACCATTAAGAAAAGTGGCAACGAAAAGGCACAATATATATATATACCGAGACTGTTATAGCATCATGGAATGAAACTTTTTTTTTCTTCCCTCCTGTCTCTTTCATTTTGCAAATAAACAAAAAAACGACACGGTCAGACCTAAATAAAAAATTCTTCTGCCCTGGGGTTGTCCTTGTCCAGTAATGACAGGGTACAGTACAATGATTTATAATGGCTGGCCTACAGGTGCCTTAATGAAATTAAAGATACCAGGACCAATGATGAATGTTTGCCTCAACGCTTTGCAAAACGAGAAACAACATGACAGTAATGCTACAGAGGAGACTATTACAACATGCCACAAGATTCATTTGGTGGATTTTTTTTTTTTTTAGTGAGTACTTCCATGATGAAGAAGACACCTTTAATTTTAAGCCTCTCTGCCTTTCATTAAGTAATTACATTTTTACCCTAAAACACTAGTGTGATGATTGCTTTGCTTTTTATTCAGTTGATCAACCATTTGAAACAGACTGTTTTAATGAAAAGGTGCTTTAAGCAACATTTGCCTAAATTGAAGTCATATTCACGCATTCCAGGACAATTAAAGTTGCTTTTACTCCAATGAAAATGGAAATTACATGTATAATAGTGTCCCTCAGCACCTTTTTTAATCTACAATTATTAAATATAAGTAAAATGATAACGTAGTTTTTTTACTTTAAGAAAGTATGATGAAACTTTTTTAATGCATAAAAATATTTTTCAATTATTATAATCTACGAAAATTGTGAGCAAATTTCAAAAAGAGATATAAAATAAAGAGTCAAACAGAGTTTGCAATTTTACAAAAATATATTCTTTGAAAAAAAAAAAAAACTTCCTCAAGAACCAAGAGATCTGTTTTAATTTATCTCATTTTTATTATTTCTTAAATATAACACAATTTAATAAGGATAATTTAAATATTGATTTTCAGTTAATTAAGCAAATTAGATATTCATGTTGATCTACTAAGTAAAATATGGAATTTTAATGAGTTTTTTAAGCAGACAATTTAATCGAATAAAAATCTTAATCTCTTTTGAAAGGGATTTTTTTTCCTTCTATTGATGAATTTCTTTACAAAAGACATTAAAAATTTTTTTTGTAATAGATTGAATTTGATTAGATCAGACATGATAGAAATTTAGGAAAAAGAAAAAATATATTTTTTCTCCAATTTGAAGTTTCTTAATTTTGGACATTATTTTCTAAATTTTATAAAAATGAATTTATAAAATATTTATTATTTCCAATAATTTAACATATTATGCAAGCAAATCATAAAAATTTCCAGTTTAACAATCAAAATACATAAATATGAAATATATAATTTCATATCTAAATATTATTTCAGCAAATTAGCAATAGCAATAAAATATTGTTTTTCTATACATAATTTCGATTTTGAAAAATTATTCACTAAGTAGTTTGCTAACAAACGCTTTTCATTTTTAAATATCATAACATATCAAATGTGAATATCAAAGAATATAAAATGTGAATTGACAATATAATTAAAAATACTTCTTAAAATTCATAAATAATATATGATGATGATCTCAATAACAATCGCAGATTTCATTTATTTATGAACTTGTGACATAAAAACATAGAAAAGATTTAAAAAATACAAGTAGCATTGCATTCTATGTTAAGGAAAGGTAGTTGAATTATCTGAAATTCCCAATTTAAATAATAAAAATTGTTTTTAAATATTTGGTAACATTATAAATTAAATAATAAAAATTGTTTGTCAAAGATGATTACATAAAACTGTTGTTAAAAATATTATTTCAGAACTATTTTTAGTAAAAGTTTATTATTTTACAATGAAATCAGTATATTTTGTTAAAATTATCTAGTGTGAGATTTCAAAAATAATTGCTATATTAAATAATTCTTGTATAAATTATCGATAATTAAAAGGAGGTCGAATTTTTTTCATTGTTTGATAACTTAATTCATGACAGAATTATAAAAATAAAAAAAATATTATACTTCAGGTTAAATTTACAAAAAGTGGCATTCACATAAATTCATTATAAATTAGTTTTATTATAGCAAAGAACGTTCATATATATAAAGAAAAATACCTACTACTGAAAAATAGAAATAGAAAAATATATACTATCATCACTAAATTCTATAAAAAAATATCTACTATCACTACTACTGGTTCATCAGATGACTACTACTGGTTCACCAGATGACTACTACTGGTTCACCAGATGACTACTACTGGTCCACCAGATGACTACTACTGGATCACCAGATTACTACTATTGGTTCATCAGATGACGCATTATTAAATAACAAAAACTAGTTGTCAAAGCTGCTATGTGATTATATAAAACTGTTCTTCTCAAAAAAAATAATATTTCAGAATTATTTTTATTAAAAGTTTATTATTTTACAATGAATTCAGTATGGTTTTGTTAAAATTATCTAGTGATAAATTTCAAAATAATTCCTATATTAAATAATTCTTACATAAATTATTGATAATTAAAAATGAGGTCGAATTTTTTAATGTTTGATAACTTAATTCATGACAGAATTATAAAAAATATTATACTTAGGATAAATTTACAAAAAGTGAACATTCACATAAATTCAGTATAAATTAGTTTTATTATAGCAAACAACGTTCATAAATAGAAAGAAAAATATCGATAATATACTAGTAACATTACTACTGGTTCAACAGATGACTACTACTAGTTCATCAAAATATGAACTACTGGTTCACCAGATGACTACTACTAGTTCATCAAAATATCAACTACTGGTTCACCAGATGACTACTACTAGTTCATCAAAATATCAACTACTGGTTCACCAGATGACACATTATTAAATAATAAAAACTAGTTTGTCAAAGGTGCTATGTAAAACTGTTCTTGTTAAAAATATTATTTCAGAACAATTTTTATTAAAAGTTTATTATTTTACAATGAATTCAGTATATTTTGTTAAAATTATCCGGTGAGATATTTCAAAAATAATTATTTTAATAAAATTATATAGTGAGAGATTTCAAAAATAATTGCTATATTAAATAATTCTTGTTTAAATTACCGATAATTAAAAATGAGGTCAAATTTTTTTTTTTCACTACAGAATTGAAAAAAAAAAAAAAAAAATATTCGGTTAAAAAGTGCATTCCCATAAATTCAGCAAAGAACTGTCATAAATAGAATGAAAAATATCAACTACTCGTATCACTACTACTGGTTCACCAGATGACAACATTATTAAATAATAAAATCTAGTTCCTCAAAGTTGCTATGATTATATAAATCTGAACTTTTTTTTTTTAAAAATATTATTTCAGAACTATTTTTATTAAAAAGTTTATTATTTTAAAATGAATTCAGTACATTTTGTTAAAATTGTCTAGTGAGACATTTAAAAATAATCGCTATATTAAATAATTCTTGTATAAATTATCGATAATTAATCATAATTAATTGATATATAATTCATCGATAATAATTATCTACTACTAAAATATGAGCTACTGGTTCATCAGAGACACATTATTAAATAATAAAAACTAGTTCGTCAAAGCTGCTATGTGATTACATAAAACTGTTCTTGTTAAAAAAAATATTATTTTACAATGAAATCAGTAGATTTTGTTAAAATTGTCCAGTGAGAAATTTAAAAAAATAATTGCTATATTAAATAATTCTTGTATAAATTATGTATAATTAAAAACGAAGTCAAATTTTTTTTTATTGTTTGATAGCTATATTCACGAGAGAATTAAAAAAAGTATTATACTTCGGCTAAAAAGTGCATTCGCATAAATTCAGCAGTTTTCATACAGCAAAGAATGTTCATAAATAGAGAGAAAAATATGAACTACTCATATCACTACTACTGGTTCACCAGATTACTACTACTTCACTAAAATACTGGTTCACCAGATGACACATTATTAAATAATAAAAAAATAGTTTGTCAAAGCTGCTAATGTGATTAAATAAATCTGTTATTTTCAAAAATATTATTTCAGAACCAATTTTATAAAAAGTTTATTATTTTCAATATATTTTGTTAAAATTATCTAGTGAGAGATTTAACAAATAATTGCTATATTAAATAATTCTTGTATAAATTATCGATAATTGAAGAGGAGGTCGAATTTTTTTGTTTCATAACTTTATTCATGACAGAATTATAAAAAATATTCGGTTAAAAAGTGCATTCACATAAATTCAGCAGTTTTCATACAGCAAAGAACGTTCATAAATCGAAAGAAAAATACCAATCACACGAAAGGAAGTATTCCATGGCGATCAACCAACCTTTTACATGGAATAGCCAATAGAGAACAAGGACAAATCACTATTGAAACTCATAATTTGATCATTAAAATACCCAATGTCAAAAAATAAAACTGAAACAGTCAGCTGAATTTCTATGAATAATACTATTTTTTTTTTACCACATAAAACTGTTGACCTACCAAATAACTTTTCAGTTTGCCATACTCCTGTGGATTTCATTGTTATTTTGTTTTTTTTTTATACAGGTATATTTTTTTCCTTTGAGCACACAGTCACGTACTGTTGGCCATCATGACATGTTTATAGATTTGCAAGCAGAACTGCTATTGGAGGGCAAAAACGTCCTTAATACTTTCAGACTGATAATATTTCAAAGAAATATATGAAAAATAACTTGCTGCAATTTCGAAATCCCAATTTATGGGGATTTTTTTTTTTTTTTTTTTTGCACGCGACGTGTAGTGGTATTTTGGGAGGGGGAGTAATATATATAACAGAAAGGAAGGTAGATAAAGTTCCACCAGATGACAGGTGACTGACAAATATACTGGAAAAAGACGGCGCCTTCTGGTTGAAATGCACTACAAAATATTGAGTTTCATACTAAGAGATAATATCCAAAAACGGATAAAAAATATCACGGAAAAAGTTAGATTATTATGGTTCAATTAGATCAAGGAAAAATGTTTTAAATTCTTTCAGCATAGAGATCTTTTTTTTCCTGACTTAAACATAAATCTAGCAAACGACGCCAAAGTGAGTTATCTACTCTAAGCAGATTAGATCAGACTAGCTGAATGATATCAGAATAATAATGCAATTTCATTTTGGAAAAAAAATAATAAACAAACGAAATATCATTATCTCCTTTCAAGAAGTATTAGAGAGCTCTAACAACTTTTTTAATGTGTATTTTTTGGAATATCTTAAAAAATATTTATTTACTTTAAAAATAAACATGAATATGATATCCTTATATTATTTAATCTATGATTCCTCTAGATGATTCGTGCGTTCACAGCAGTTTAAATGATCTTAAAGTTAAATAAATAAATAAAAAATATATGAAGAAAAATTTGAAAAATCTAATATGCCATAAAATGAGAATTTGATTTTGCTTTGAGAAATTGACGGTAAAATTCAGAATTTAAACTAATAAAAATTATTATTAAATCATGAACACGTTTTTAAAAATGCTAAGAAATTAGTACATCTCTCTCTCTCTCTCTCTCTATATATATATATGTATATAAGCATATGTATAATTTCATATTGTCCCATTTTTTCTAAAAAAAAATAAGCAATAAAATAATCTTTTCTAGTAATCGGTTAGTTAATCTTCAGGTGGTTAGATTCAGAATGCTTTGTAATGTAATAAATTCCTTAAAACACTTAATAAAAATTTGTTTTCAAAATTCAACTTCTCACAATTTTTGCAAACCCAAGTTAATATACATATACCTAAAACTACAACTTTATTTTGTATGAATTGAATACTGACAAGGAACAAACACAATTTTACAGAAAATGAAAAAGTATGGCACTGAATTTCAAATACAATGATCAAAGTCTAAAAAAATGTTATGTTCTTAATTAAATCCGAATTTAAAATATAATATAGGCACAAAGCTTGTCAAATATAATGTAGTGAAACTAAACTGATTGAAAACAAGAAGAAACAAATACTATGTTCTTTATGAGTGACTCATGCAAACTGTGTCCACACTGTATTTGAAATACAATGATCAAAGTCTAAAAATATGTGTTGTAATTACTTAAATACTAATTTTAAAATATAATAAACACCAATAGCTTATAAAATACTTATAATATAGTGAAACTACACTGACTAAATAAACAGTTCATGTTCTTTATGAGTGACTCATGCAAACTGTGTCCACACTGTACTTCAAATACACTGATCAAAGTCTAAAAATATGTGTTACGATTTTTTAAATCGGAATTTAAAATATAATAAAGGCATATAGCTTATAAAATATAATATGTTGAAACTAAACTGACTGAATACAAGAAGAAACAAAATGCAGAGTTCTTGTTTTTTATGAGTGACTCATGCAAACTGTATCCACATTATATTTCAAATACAATGATCAAAGTCTAAATCAATGTGTTGAATTGCTTAAATCCGAATTTAAAATGTAATATAGGCCTATATGTAGCCTATAAAAATATAATATAGTGAAATTAAACTGATTGAATACAAGAAGAAAAATACAGCGTTCATTTCCTTTAAGAGTGACTCATGCACACTATACTTCAAATACAATGATCGAAGTCTAAAAAAAAAAATGTGTTGTAATCACTTAAATGTGAATTTAAAATATAATATAGGCCGACAGCTTTATCGTAAAACTAAACTGACCGGATACAAGAAAAATGCAGAGTTCATGTTTTTTATGAATGACTCATGCAAAGTGTATAAAATGTATTTCAAATACAATGATCAAAGTCTAAAAAAATGTTTTGTAATTGTCTAAAAAACCGATTTTTAAAATATAATATAAGCTTATATGTGGCTTATGAAATATAATATAGTGAAACTAAACTGATTGAATACAAGAAGAAACGAATACAGAGTTCATGTTCTTTATGAGTGACTCATGCATACTGTATCCACATTATATTTCAAATACAATGATCAAAGTCTAAATCAATGTGTTGTAATTACTTAAATACGAATTTTAAATATAATATAGGCCTATAGCGCATAAAATGTAATATAGTAAAACTACACTGACTAAATACAGAGTTCATGTTCTTTATGAGTGACTCATGCAAACTGTGGCCTAAAACATTGTATTTCAAATACAATGATCAGTCTAAAACAATGTGTAGTAATT
Source organism: Caerostris extrusa (assembly GCA_021605095.1). NCBI lineage: Eukaryota > Metazoa > Arthropoda > Arachnida > Araneae > Araneidae > Caerostris > Caerostris extrusa. The sequence continues at coordinate 63,699 of BPLR01005947.1, forward strand.
ACTTAAATGCGAATTTAAAATATAATATAAGCCTGCAATATAATATAGTGAAACTAAACTGATTGGATACAAGAAGAAACAAATGCAGAATTCCTGTTCTTTTATGAATGACTCCTGTATTTCAAACTGTGTACAAAATGTATTTCAAATACAATGATCAAAGTCTAAAACAATGTTTTGCAATTGCTTAAAACCGATTTTTAAAGTATAATATAGGCCTATATTTTGAAATACAATATAGTGAAACAAAACTGACCGAATACAAGAAGAAACGAATACAGAGTTCATGTTCTTTAGGAGTGACTCATGCAAACTGCGTCCACACTGTATTTCAAATACAAGTCTAAAAAATGTGTTGTAATTGCTTAAATCCGGAATTTAAAATATAATATGGGCCTATAGAGAAACTAAACTAAACTGACAGAATACAGAAACTAATACAGAGTTCATGTTTTTTATGAGTGATTCATGCAAACTTGTGTGCACATTGTATTTCAAATACAATGAATAAAGTCTAAAAAAAATGTGTCGTATTATTTAAATCTGAATTTAAATATAATATAGGCTTAAAGCTTATGAAATATAATATAGTGAAATTAAACTGACTGAATACAAGAAGAAACGAATACAGAGTTCATGTTCTTTAGGAGTGACTCATGCAAACTGCGTACACACTGTGGTATTAAAAATATTGGCACCAAGGAAACACACAAACAGAACAATAAATAAACTAAAGAAATTATAAAGGTTCGAGACCCAGCGATGCACATAATAGGAGCAATTCAACGTACTCGCACATCCTTTTTTTTTTTTAGTTAGTCATTTGAGGACGCGCTATTGTCCAATGTGAACTTACATTGAAAAAAAATAAAAGAAAAGCTTATAAAAAAAAAAAAGCTCACTGAAAACAACGTCAACAACAAAGATCATATATATAAAAAAAAAAAAATTCTGGCGCCAAAACCAATAATAAAACAGGAGAGCAATTTTGTTAGCTTTTCAATGTCATAATCATGGGTAATTTTCACTCTTCATAATAGAAAACGAGTAATAGTAGCGGTAATTATGTGGAAGGGAAAAAAAAAATGTATATCCACCACATCCGTTACTAGAGTATTTTACGTTCAACAGGAACTCCCTGCTAAATGAGGGGGCGTATAAATGAGAGGAATACACGCAGGCGTACCTTAGCGTAAAAGACTAATAAATAACATAAGTTAAATTGCGATAAGCCTGATGGAAAAATTTATGTGCCGAATGCTTTTTGTCATAAGTATAATTCTTTCAGAAGAAAAGAAACACTACACACTGAGGGAAAAAAAATATACTACAAGTACAGCCAGCTTATGGTTTGAGTAAATCAAGAGTAATTTTATTTCATCAAGCTTGTTGTTTAGCATTGAATCATATTACCTTAACTTTTTGTGTTTTGTAGTTAATTATCAGTTTAGGTTAGAGAAAGATAATTTGCCGTAATTTAATGTTTTAAATATATTTAAAGAAACTAAAATACATGATTCTGAGAAAGATGGTTGAGATTTAAGTTTCAATCTTTAATTATTTGATGTTGATTTAATATTTGCATTGCTCTAGCTGAAACAACACAGCAAATACACAGATTTATTTTAAAGTCTATTTATCTTATGCGAAATAAGCTTCAACGTTTAATATATTATAAACTGACGAGATCTATTTAGATATCGCCCAGTTACTATTTAGTCGTCAGCTATTATTTATCAGTTATATTATCTGTTTAGATAATGTAACATTAATAATGACTAAAAAACACTTAAAATTTAAATAAAATTATATAGAAGTAATAAGCGATGTCCTAAAAAAAAAAAAAAATTGCAATAAAAATATCAACTAAATAATAAAATAAAAGCATTTTTCTCAATGCTCACATAAACATTGGCACCATAAAAGTTATTATATTGACAATTAAAAAACAGTAACAGTAGTACAAAATTCAAAATAAGCAACACATTAAATACGAGATACTTAATCTTAAAGGAATAATTCTTAGATGTAAAAATATAACAAATTTCCAAGGAATATGATATATTCCTTATGTGATAAAAACCCACTAAATAATATCGCAGATATGGATATCTGTGATAAATAAGAAATTAAAATATACGTAAATTCTTTGCAAAATTTATATAAGAAGACATGTAAAAAGAAAAATTTTTAACCAATTGATAGTAGAAGTTAAAAAAAAAACATTCAAAAACTTATAATGTAGTTTTAATTTTATTATGCAAGACATATAAAAATAATTGCAATATTATTCTAAATTATAATAAAAAAACTGTCATAAATTTTTTCTTTAAACACAATTCGATATCAGTAGTACAAAATTTAAAATAATCAACAGCTAATTAAATAGGAATAATTAACTTTAAAGGAATAACTTTTAGATGAAAAAATATAACAAATTTCCAAGGAATATAAACTCATATTCCTGATCATAATAAGATGTCATAAAAACCACCAAAATAATGTCGCAGGTATGGATATCTGTGCTAAATAAAAATTAAAAATTAAATTAAATGTTTTGAAAAATTTATTAAAAGAAGACATGTAAAGAAATTTTTTAACCAATTGATAGTAGAAGAAGTTAAAAAAAAATTTTTCAAAAACTTATCATAATGTAGTTTTCATTTTCACTATGCAAGACATATAAGAACAATTACAATATTATTACTAAATTATAATACTGTCATAAGAAATGTTTTTCTTTAAAAAGAATTAGTTTTACAATTCCATCTATCTTTTGGAGATTGAATTACTCAATAAAGAGCTCCCGAGAAAGCTACTTGAAACATTATTTATGAGGTCCTGTCAGAGGTAACAGAGGAAACACTTCAGGAAACATGCAGCCCAAAGTTCTTTTATAATTACACCTTATGCAATAGTGCCTCGGATATTTTAATGTTAACGACAGACAGCAGCATGGGGGCAGGACATGGTTTCCTCGATAGTAAAGCACCCCCTGCCTTAGCCGACATCCTGTTAGTAGCACTTTGTGCCACAGCAGCCTGTGTGAAGCAGCCATGATTCATTGTTTTGTCTCACATAGGTGGTGTGTTTTGTTTGTGTGAATCGTCCGATGCGGGACTTCTTTTACTATCACCGGTTTCCTGTCTTTTAGAAATAGTTAAGGTACTGGTTTTCAAAGAATAATACAACGAAGAAATTAATTTTTCTTTGTGATAATAAGTTTATTTATTTTTTAAAGGGTTAAAACAGATTTACATAAAAGGTTATCTATGTATGTATGTGTGTTTCAATTGGTTTTATACTACAGCATGTTATTAATGAAGATATTGACATTCTAAAATTTGTTAAACTGAACAGAATGAGATGGGCCAGTCATCTCATGAGAATGGAAAATGATAGAGCTGCTTTGAAGTTTTTCAATGCAATCCCTTTTGGACAACGACCAAGGGCAAGACCAAAAAGAGACGATGTCGATTGTTTAGACTCTGATTTTAATGTTATTAAGATAAAAAACTGGAGGTCCACGGCCAAAAGGAGAACAGCCTGGCCGGATCTTTTAAAGAAGGTCAAGGCGCACAACGGGCTGTCGAGCCAGTTATGATGATGATGATGATGTTATTAATAATGATCGAAAATTAATTGTAAATTTGTAAGCGTAATATGAATATTCACTAATAATAGTTCCTTTATTTTTATTTACATAATACAAAATTTAGTAGCATGGAGAGTTTAAATTTAAAGTTTATTAGAAGATTTAGACCTTGAAAATAACAAAATATAAGTAAATAAATTCATATATAAGCAATTATTTTTAATAAGAATGCATTCATTTTAAATATTTCGATTTAAAAAACTCAATCTGTTCATGCCTAGTATTAATAGAATAATTGCATTTCAGTTATGACTGGAAGCAGATGGTTATTCAACATCAAATAATTCAACATAATCATGAATAAAAAATCAAATCAATATTTAATATCTAACAGTAATCCAAACAAAATGTGTAATTATAAATGGTTCAAATGTATATGAAATAATAATTGAATTATAAATAAACTAAGCAAAGTTTGAACTGGTCAAAAGATGAATGATATAAATAATGATCATAAAAATAATAAATGAATCAGAAATATAAATAATTATCTTCCGTATAATAATCTTCATATAAAGGTTTTTACAAAATAAGAAAAACTGAAAAAGTTTTCACTTAAAAATTAGGAAAATTAATTATGAAATCATGTATCATAGCAGATAGCTAATCCTTTCATTAGCGACTCAACTCGATAACATTCATTATTTAATTGGTAAAATAACTTTATGTAAAAATATCCTTTTTATAATATATTGAAGTATTTTCGAAAAATCCTTTTGATGAGAAATCCATTTCTCATTTTATAACTAAAAACACTACATTTATCTTTAAATTTATTTTACAAAGATATATATCAATAATTTCTGTAATGTGTACTTTATATTTTAAATTATTGATTATAAAACTGGAAATAAACTAACAAAACTTAATTTAATAATAAAATTACAATGATTACCTAAAATGGTTACAACAAATTCTCTAGGGAAAAAAATGTAAATTTAAAATTATGAAAGAAAAAAATAAGAGTTTTTTAAAAATAACAGTAAAACCACATTTAAAATTTTTATTGCTTTTTTATAATTCAAACATTTTTACACAGTATTTGTTTAAACTTATTATTATATAACCTATATTACTTTTCATTTGCTTTGTCTTACATTATTATTATGATTATACATGCAATATGGTACAATACGAACTTTGTTATTATTATTCAATATTCTTAAGCAAAATTCATCAACCATCATTTTTAAAATCATATGTTGTTTAAAATATAAAACTTAAAATTATTATGTAGACACATAATAATTTTTCAGTAAAACTGTTAAAATAAACCCCATTTTCTTTCTCGTTTGTAACTCTAATAAATTTTTACGTTTTTACCCAGCCTAATTTTCAATAAGAGCACTTAAGTTCTAACGTACTGTAATTTGAAGTCAAAATCTGTCTTTTTATCTAAGTGGTAAGCAGCTGAAACTTGTTGAAGCAAAGTAATTCACTTTACAGAAATTACTAATTTATTATCCATGGAAAATTGCATGGAGAAAAAAATAAACCATTACCATTTCATTGTTATTAATCATCGTACAATATCACTGCGTTTCGAATTTCACAAATGGCTACATTTTCAACCATTGTCGCACTTATCTTGTTTTTAATGTATCCGGTATAACAACGGCATTCAAGTAGTTAGATTTTTTTTTTTCCTCTTTGTATTATTATTATTAGGTATATAATGTTGACACAACAAATCTTCCCAACCAACGAACCGTGTTCCTCACAGTATGGAAGGATTCATTATTATTTTTTTCTTACACCGTGAACATCCCCTGTAGTTTATTTGTTTTGCGTAGGCTTTGCGTGGTATGCAGTCCTTACCAATTGTAATTTCCATCGCTTCCTTTTTGGCTGCATTTGAGTGTGCCTGAATTTGGATGGGATTCTCGCACGATCAAACAAACAGAACAAAATAGTAATAAAAAAAAAAAAAGGCACTAACAGCCAGCCATTTTCTCTTTTGCTTTATTCCTTTGTAGACGAAACAGGCGAAGATTATTGCCTGACCTTCACTTAATGGGTATCGGACGTACTTTCACGGTTTATTCTCTTTAAACATGTAAGTGGAATTGACATAACAAATGATGACTGATGGGTTTATTTAATATATGTGCACTAAATGCATGGAGGTTTTTGTTATAGTTCAGTTCCAACAAACACTTTAGAGTTATAATGTATTTGAATTCAATTTCCTATACCAATTGGACGTTTTAACTGTTTTAAGTTTATTTGTTTTTCATGATCTTGCAGATGTAAAATTAATGTAGCTGTATATGCCAACCGAATTTCAATATTAATTTAACAAATGCTAAATTATTTAAGAAAAAGTTAAAATAATTCCTCTACAAGAATATTACAAAAGTTCATTAAATAATTAAAATCATATTATTAACACAAAAGCTGAGTTTTGATTTGCTTAAAACTTGCCAATGTTGAAAAAAAAATTTTTTGCTACATAATTCTTTGTTTTTTATTAACTTTCATAAAATCTTCTATGCATTTAGTACACATATATTAAATAAATCCATCACTAAATGCATGGAAGTTTTGTTATAGTTCAATTCCACAAACACTTTAGAGTTATAATGTATTTGAATTCAATTTCCTATACCAATTGGGCATTTTAACTAATAGTATTCAACCATTTTTATTTATAAATGATTTGTTTTCCATGATCTTCTTGTAGATGAAAAATTAATGTAGCTGTATATGGTATCTGAATTTCAATATTAACTTAAATAAATGCTAAATATTTTCAGAAAAAGTTAAAATAATTCTTCTACAAGAATATTATTAAAATCACATTATTCACCCAAAAGCTGAGTTTTAATTTGTTTAAAACTTGCCAATGTTGAAAAAAAAATTTTTTTTTGCTACATAATTCTTTGTTTTTTATTAACTTTTATAAAATCTTTTATGCATTTAGTGCACATATATTAAATAAATCCATCACTAAATGCATGGAAGTTTTGTTATAGTTCAGTTCCAACAAACACTTTAGAGTTATAATGTATTTGAATTCAATTTCCTATACCAAATGGACATTTTAACTTATTCAATTGTTTTTATTTATAAGTGATTTGTTTTTCATGATTTTCTTGTAGATGTAAAATTAATGTAACTGTATATGGTAACTGAACTTCAATATTAATCTATATATATTAATTTATTTATTTACAATGGCAGCTTATGAACAGTTACAGCAAAAAAAAAAACAAAAAAAAAACAAAAAAAAACAGATAATACAACAAAACATGCTGAAACAGAGTTCATTATTCTAACAATAATGCCAAGTTGTAGATCTTTTAGCCACTGAAAAGTGTAACTACCAGGTGCACCACGAGGAGGCAGATCTTCTGCACACCCTTAATCTATATATCTATATATATATATACTGTATATACTATACTATACTGTATATGGTATGAATTTCAACATTAATCTTCACTTAATGGTATAGGACGGTTCACGGCTTATTCTCTTTAAACATGTAAGTGGAATTGACTTAACAAATGATGACTGATGGGTTTATTTAATATATGTGCACTAAATTCATGGAGGTTTTTGTTATAGTTCAGTTCACAGACACTTTAGAGTTATAATGTATTTGAATTCAATTTCTTATAACCAATTGGACATTTTAACTTATTCAACTGTTTTTATTTATACTTAAGTGATTTGTTTTTCATGAACTTCTTGTATATGTAAAATTAATGCAACTGTATATGGTATCTGAATTTCAATATTAATTTAAACAAACAAGAAATATTTTAAGACAAAAGTTAAAATAATTCCCCTCACAAGAATATTATTTTACTCCATTGAATAATTAAAATCATATTATTCACACAAAAAGCTAAGTTTTGATTTGCTTAAAACTTGCAAATGTTGAAAAATAATTTTTTTTGGCTAAATAATCCTTTTTTCATTTTTTACTTCCATGCTTTTATAGTGCACATATATTAAATCAACACATCAATCATCATTTGATTTGTCAATTCCACTTATATATTTAAATAGAATGAACCGCGATAACTAAACCGTGTTATAATTCCTCAGCAAGAATATTACAAAGTTCATTAAATAATTAAAATCTTATTATTCACACAAAAGCTGAGTTTTGATTTGTTTAAAACTTGCCAATGTTGAAAAAAAAAATTTTTTTGATACACAATCCTTTTTTTTCATTTTTATAAAAACTTCCATGTTTTTTGTGCACATATTATAAATAAACCCATCAGTCATCATTTGTTTTGTCAGTTCCACTAACATGTTTAAAGAGAATAAACCGTGAAAGTACGTCCTATAGCCATTAAGTGAAGGTCAGGCAATAATCCTCGCATGTTTCGTCTACAAATAATAAAGAAAAAGAGAAAATAGCTGGCTGTTAGTGATTTTTTTATTCAATTCCTACTATATTTATTCCTGTATATTTATGTATCTTGTTCAAATTTTCAATCGTTTATAAAATACTTTTATTCTTTCACTCAAGTTCAAATACATTTTTTGAAACTTGTAGTGGATGACACTTGATGTTAATACATTTTCAAATATTATTTCATTAATTAAATTAAATTAATTTTTAATGCTTTAAATAGAGTTTTAGCAGTTTGTAATGAAAATTGAAATCAACAGGCAATAGCTCAATCTGTAAAATGCAAGGATTTCAGTATTTTTCACGTGAAGGTGAAGAGTCGTGTGAAATCATTACATGGACTACTAATTGAAGAACTGGACTACCCGAAACTTACTGGAACAGTACCTTGCAATAATGAAGCATTACAAGAGATGGATAGAATCAGCAATTATAGGCCACCATTAGCTTCATAAATTAGAAACGAAAAAAAAAAAAAAAAACCCAGAAAGCGAATTAATAGTAACAAACAAAAATAATAGTCTAACACCATATATAGAAAGGAAAATGGAAAATTGCAAGGAAATTCGATTTCTATTTTGTCACTTTTTATATTGTGATTCTGTCATATGTATATACATATTTATATTAATTGTAATTATTCAATAAAAAGTAACTAAAAAAAAAAAATTTTTTTGTTGACCTAAGTAAGAATTGACTTTTAAATTTTTTTTTTAATATAACTTGTTTTGATACATAATACTCATGAAAAAAAAGATATCTTGTTTATACCACGAATACATTAATTACCCACCATCACGGTTAACTTTGTAAAATAAAGAATAGGTAGTGAAAAATAAAAATATTACTTCAATGTCTAGATCAAAATATATTATACTACTCACATCACACTATATTTCATCGCACGTTAAACAGATAACAATTTCCCTGTTAGCTGATTCCAAAAAAGTAACAACAGTCCTTCTTTCCACACCACAAGCAAACAGTCTGCAGGCCATAAAACTTCTAAATTATTTCACGTTCATTGTTTCCTATCAAAGGCGTCAAGCGCGTGTGTTATTTTTTGCCCACCATATCCGTTGAAATTACGACACTGAGCACCAAGTAGATGATGGATCTTGCTTTCCTGTTGCTTGCACTTGTTCACGCCTGACATCACTTCCTGTAGACAGCGTTTAGGAGTGGTTTTAGGTTGGAAAGAGAGATAATTAACACGGGGTACATTAACAACAGCTACTCGCTTTTGCTTTGAGGATGGAAAGGAAAATTAATGCATTTCAAAATCCTTCAGTGGAAGTCATTGCTATCGCTGTTCTTGTAATATTTTGTAGTGAAGAAAAAGAATTCATGCTTTTAATTAATAAGATATAGAATATTTAATAAAATTTGAAAAATTTTAATGAAATGCAAAAACATTTATTTCAAATGCCTATTTTCTCTTTATACGTGGGCAGATCAGAAGAAAAACGTTTTTAGGAAATTCGTTTTGAGTTTTCTAATGGAAAATAAAATTAATGCATTTGAGTGTGATTTGAAAATTGTTAGTGGAAGTCATTGCTATTGAAGAACTTGTAATCTGTTCTTGTATATTTTGAATGAAGAAAAAAGAATTCATGTTTTAATCAATAAGATATAAAATATTTAATAAATTTTGAAAAATTTCTACGAAATGCAAATATTTTTGTGCATTGAAATGCATTTAAAATGCCAATTTTCTTGAACACGAGACAAAACCAGAAAAAAAAACATTACAAAAATATAAAAATAATAAATAATATTTATTTATTTTTGTGTTTAGGAAATTAATTTTAAGTTTCTGTAATGGAAAAGAAAATTAATGCATTTTAGTGTGATTTTAAAATCCTTTTTAGTGGAAGTCATTGCTATTTTTTTGTCCCTATAATATTTTGAAAGTGAAGAAAAATTATTCATGATTTTAATTAACAAGAATAAAATATTTAATAAATTTTGCAAAATTTCAACGAAGTGCAAAATATTTATTTCAAATGTCTATTCTCTTGAGCACTACCCCAAACCAGAAAAAAAAACATTACAAAAAATATAAAATCATAAATAATATATATATATATATATATTAGCAAAATAACAATTTTAATAAATTTTTTTTGTATTTAGAAAAGAAAATTCATGCATTTGAGTGTGATTTGAAAATCCTTTTAGTGGAAGTCATTGCTATTGAAGAACTAATAATCTGTCCCTATAATATTTTGAAAGTGAAAAAGGATTCATGATTTTAATTAATAATCTTATTAATAAAATATTTAATAAATTTTGCAAAATTTCAACGAAGCGCAAAATATTTATTTCAAATGTTTATTCTCTTGAGCACTACACCAAACCAGAAAGAAAACATTACAAAAAATATAAAAATCATAAATAATATATCTATTTTTTTTTTTTTGTATTTAGAAATTCATTTTGAGTTTTGCAATGGAAAAAAATTAGAAAAGAAAATTAATGCATTTGAGTGTGATTTGAAAATCCTTTACTGGAAGTCATTGCTATTGAAAAAGTAATAATCTGTTCCTATAATATTTGAGAGTGGAGAAAAGAATTTATGCTTTTAATTAAGAAGATATAAAATATTTAATAAATTTTGAAAATTTTCAACAAAGTGCAAAATATTTATTTAAAATGCCTACGAGTACGAGGCCAGATCAGAAAGAAAAACATTACAAAAATATAAAAATTATAAATAATTTTTTGAAGGAAATTTGTTTTAGTTTTGTAAAAAATTTTTGTTGTATTAAATGTACAAAGAAATGATTTGCTTATTTAGAAACAAAATGTCTTAAAGAAAAAGTTTCAAAAATTTAACTAAATAATCACTTAGTAGTCATTTTATAAATAAATATATTTTGTAATTTTGTTTATTTATCATAATTGCATAGCATTGAAATATACAATAATTGTATCATTCGACACAAATTTATTTTCAAAGAATTATTTTATTTAAATTCACAAAAGAAAAAAAATAATACAAGAGTTGAATTTTTAAATACAATTTTTTAAGAATTAGTTATGAAAATATTTAAAAGTGCTTAATTTTTAACATACTATTTTTTTCTTCTCAATAATATTCATTTATTGACAAATTTCCTAAAGTTATCAGAGATAGGGGGAAAAAAAATAGTGATAGATAAAAAATGTTAATAACATTTTTTATTATGGTTATAATTGCTACAGAATAAAGATAAAAGAAAAAAAGATATCCCATGAGATCCCTTGTTTGATTGTAGAACGTCTGTATTTGCATGCATCTGAGGAGTTTTGTAATTTTGTGGATATTCAAATTTGATTAAATGGATTATATCATATCGGATTGGTTATGTAAAAGATTGTGTCTTGTGTCGTTTTGTACTGATTTATAAAATGTACAGCTGCTATTAATGCCATGGTTTCCTCAAATGCATGCCAGTACATGGCATTGAAAGAAATTGTGATATAAAGTATCACTTGAATGTATTACGAGAAACCAACAGATATCACATCATATTTATTAATATTTTTTATCAACTCAGCTCTAGGCACAGTAATGTGGTGTGGTAGTAGTAAAGTCTAAGTAATTTAATAAAAATATTTTATTTTTATCTCTTCTAGTTTCATGCATATTTTTTAAAAACAACCATTAAATATCGGTTATCTTGAATATTAAGGAACAATATGATAGAAGGATCGTGTATCTATGAGAAATGTACTGTTCAGAAATGTTAATTTTTTTATAATAATTAACTTTATTATCAATAATTTATTATTCAAAATTACATAAAAGATATTTTTTTAAATTTAATAATCACAACGAAGTTAATTAGGTTGTAATTTTAAGTTTCAATAAAGATTTAAAGTAAATTGATTAATCTGAGATTGATACCTTTATACGTTATAATGAAATACACAGATCCTACAAATGGATTAATTTTTAATTATAATTTATATATAAATAATTAATAGATAATATGAATTTATTTTAATCTAATCTAATTTGCATAAAATAATTAAAAATATAAAAAGAACGGTATGACTTTTATTTTTTTGATTAATATATTATCACTTTATTTCTGAAGTCAATAAGAGGTAGAATAGATATAATAATAATTACTTATATAATCAACTGATTTTTTTTTGTGTTCGATTTTCAAATAACATTTATAAAAGTTTAAGGGCGATGAAAAACAATTTTATTATCATATTAAAAAATATGATCTAAAAATTTGAGTTCAATAAAATAATATGTTTTAAACCTCTTCACATTGATTACAATTAAAATCAATTTTATTTAATACTTCTATAGTGAACAAGAATACATTGTTGAATTTCAAACTAAGCATACTTCAATTTTAATAAATTCTAATATTTAGCAATGAAAACTTTGATCAGTAATTTTTTAAAACATTTGTACTCTTATTGAACTGCAAGTATAGTTTAAAGAAATTAGACAATAATAAAATTTCATATTATCTTTAACGAATTTAAATAGAAATACTATGAGAAATATTCTTCATAATACATTTGATTAACATTTTTAACAACAATTATTATAACTAAATTATAATAATTTTTAAAAATTTCCAATTTTAAAAGAAAAATTGAGCCTTGTTAACAATATGTTAAAATTGTTTAAATTCAAATGAATTTTTGAATAATTCTAAATATGCAGGAAAAAGAAATAAATAATATCATCCTTGAATGGAATTTTTCAATTTTAAGTCTTTTAAATTAATCGAATAAAGAAATATTTTAATTTAACAAATTTAACTATTAAATAAAAATTATACGTGTGTATGTACACACACACACATAGACACACACACACATATATGCAATAAGCGCACAGTAATTATTAATTAATTTTTTTCTTAGTGTTATATTATAACATAGAATACTGTAGATTGTTTAGTCTCATTTAGGAAAAGTAATTAAATCAAGGGAAAAATATTGGTGATTATCCTCTGATTATAAAAATACATTTTAAACAAAATATTTTTCAAGATGATTTTTTTAAACAGTTTATGAAAAATTTATTGAAAACCTGAACATTTTCAGCGATACTTTCATATAGAAAATTTTTGTGATATTTCAGAGTTATTTTAAATCTGGTAATAATGATGATAATTTATTTTATTGCTTTAAATGTATGATAATCAGAAATTGTTCAATAATTAAAAATGAGTGCAAAGAAAGTAAAATTACTTTTAAGATACATTTTTTATTAAACAATCAGAAAAACAAAATTGATTTATTGCTTATTTGAATATTCATCTGATTCAACATTTTCTGATGAATTAATGTTACAAATTATTTTTACACATACAAAAATTAATTAAAATTACAGAGTTTCGAATGTTTACTGCAACAGTAATTATAACTGAAATAATTTGTAGTTTAAAAATGAAGTGTAAAACAAAAATGTTTTGAAAAACTATAGCATTCTAATCATTATTATAATTAAAAATTGCACATATAAATGAAAATAAAAATTATACTTTGAAAATTTATTTCAGTTGTGATATTATAATTGACTATCTTGAAACTTTACATTTTAGCTAGTATTTATGATTAATTAAAATAATAACTCATATTTTACTTTTTAATACTAACCCAAACTCTATAAAGCAATTAAATGAATTTTTAAAAATGAAGATAACAGTAGCTTTCAATTAACTTATATATTCCATCTTCAATTTATGTATGTATGTATGTATGTATGTATGTAGATATATATATAGATATAACTTACTATTGAGTTATTACTGGTAGAACTATATTCTACCTTATATATTCCATTCAATCAGTTATAGTTAATGATAATTTATCTTAAACCTTTCATGAAATAAACAAATTCTGCAAATACCCAATTTTTTTAATAATAGTTATAATTTATTTTTACCATTTTCAAATTCTAAAAAGTGTAAAGTTAATTAGAGTTTTTTTATCAAATTTATATTTGAAAAAATTGATTTAAAAATGATTTTCTTAAGTTACACGTCAATTAAAAATTTATAGCATATTTAATAAAAGCATACATTAAAAATTAAAGCATGTTAAATTGAAAAATATTATAGCATATTTAATATAAATAATTATAAATTTTATATTTACATCTCTAGTTTATATAAAACCCATTTTTTATTTAAATCTATATCGTACAATAAAATTTAATTTTAATTTTTCAAATTAATTTTTTATTCTTTCCGAAGGAATTATATTTTTTAACAAAAATTATATATATATATAAAAAAAAGGAATTCATTTTATTAAGAAAGATGTTAAAATGCAATTATCTTTTAATAAATGTCGAATTGATAATTTTAAATCGAAAATAATTTAATTTGAACAATTAATATTACTTTGATGTTTCACTTTAAAAATTAAAAACAGTTACAATTTTAATTTAATTATAAGACTCACATCAATACTCTTTTAATACAGAATAAACTTTTGCACTAAAAGCAATATCAATATTTTTATAATTTACATAATTTTAATGATCAATTTATTCACCCATTATTACTGTATTATAATCCAACGTACTTATCATTTGCCATTATCGTACTTATCATTTGCCATAAATTCCCTAATTTGTGATAAATTTACTATTTTGCTATAGGTTAAAAAAAAAAAAAAAAAAAAAAACTAAATCAGTATATAGAAATCTATTTTTAAAAAATGATACGAAATTTAAAAGTAAAATTAATTGGGATAGTTAATTTCAATACATTAAATACATAATAAACAATTATGACTAAAAGTTAAAATATCAGTCAATATTAATAAATTAATAACTAAATAATCAATAAATATCAATATTAACTAAATTAAGGATTAACATTGTTTGACATACGTTGAAAATGCGCAGAATACGTTAAAAAATATCGTTAAAAACTGAATTTTAAAACAAAACTTTTGAAAAAAAAACATATTTTTTCAATCAATATAATTAAAAATCTCTCATAAAACAAAAAAAAAAAAAAAGAATACTTTGTAAAATTATTCGATTATGATATTATAACTGGATATTTTGAAATTTTACATTTTAGCTAGATTTATGATTAGTTAAAATAATTATAATTCATAGTGTAAATTTCACTTTTAACACTAAATAAAACTCTATAAGTCATTTAGGTGATAACATTTTAATAAAGCATTTAAATTATAATCCTTATAACATTAATCGTTATACCAAAAATTAAAAGGATATCTTTCTTAACTATATGATTTCATTCAAATCAATCCATTTCCGCAGACCCATTTTTTTACCCCTTTGCCCACCAGCTGGAATCCCGGGGTGCAAGTTCGTCAACCCTTGGGTGTCGGGCCCTTCAGTTCACCCCTTTCCCCACTTTCAACCCTTGCCCGGGCCCACTGACGTCCTGTTTTTAGGTCATTTTTTTCTACATGCATTTCTTTTAGCAAGGCCACAAGGTTCGTGAACTCTGGGCAGAACAATGAAAAAAAGCTCGCGAACCATCTGTTTATCGGTTAACACCAATGCAAAAATGAATAAAAGTAAAAATCGACTATCACCCTCAAACTGCTGATGTAACGGTCAAAACTAGGGTAAATGTACGATTACATTGTCAAAAAAATAAAATAAAAAATATGTTGTTAAGTTGGCTTACGACATCACGCGATTTCTTAACTAGTACATGCAAAGATAGGATTGGTTCAGTAACAAAATCATTCAACATTCATTGTGCATTTGTACTGTTTAACATTTTGAAGACGGAAATGTATTATTTGTTATAAGCTTTTTAAGAATGAAAGCTAATAAAAAAGGTACAGATTAGAGATTTTTTTTTCTTTTTAATGTATATAATTAATAGGAAGGTGATAAAATACTGAAAAAAATTTTTACAAGGATTTTTATATGTTTCAGAAAAAAAAAAATACTAATAAAGATTTATAAAAGTCAATCAATTAATTAGTCAATCTAATTTAGTCATACTTTAATTAATTGCAAATAATTATTTTTATTTTTAAATCAATGCAATTTTGGCATAATGATATTCAAAAGTACTCAGTTATTTAAAAAAGTGGTTATTAAACATTAAAACAGCAGAGTAGTTTATTTTTTTATCAAATTTTCTAAACAAATTTAATTTTTATATACTTTTTATAAAATGTACTTTTAATGTCCATTTTAAGGTTATTTTAAAATAAAAATCAACATTAAAATATTACTATATTTTTCAATATTGACATTATAAGAAAAATATACAGAAATAAATATATATATCGTTCATATTTTAAAGGATTTTTTTTTTATGGATAGAGGCAATTATTATAATTTTGATACCTGATTTTAATGTTTAAAGTTTGAAATTTTTTTTTATAATTTAATTTGTCATATTTTATAAAATTAAGTAAATACAATCGCTGAGGTTAATATTAACAGAAAACAATTTCTGAAATTATCAAATATAATAGAATATAATTTTATTTTTAATGTTGTGTCGGATTTATCTTTTTACAACGTCACAAAAATATTTATTGTCTACATGAAAAACAATAGATTAGAAATAAATTGGAAAAAATACATTGGATATCGAAAATATTATCTTGTGTGAAAATGGAAAATGTTTAATAGCTTTTCATGTACTTTCAAAAATCAAAGTTATTTTTTTCTATATCTTTTTCATATTTCATAATAATTAAGAAATGTTATCAATACTGAAAAATATTTGTTCAGCGTAAAGCATTTTAAATCATGTATTTTTAAAGAAACAGGTTTACATCTGGAAGTAGAACATTTAATTTCAAATAAATCTCTGAGCATAAAAAAAAAAGGAATTACAAATTTTTAAAATATATTATCCGTAATTATCTTATATTCAATTTCTGTACTAATTTAAGGAATTGATAGTAAAAAAAAGTAATTATTATATCAAAGCAGTTTATGACTCTTTACAGAAATAATTTTTCATACCACTTATATATTACAGTATATTTTTTGTAAGAAGTTCTAATACTAATAATTTTAGGAAAAAAAGTAATTAATACAGTGGATCTGCAAATATATTTAATGATACAAAGCGCAAAAGATATTTTTAAATGATTTATACAAATAAAATTATTAAATTGTAATAAAGTTTTTATAATGTCGAAAATTATTGTGAAACTTATATATTCTCTTAGAAAATATTAATTTATTAATTTATTTATTAAATTTCATAATAAAATGAAAATCATAACTCGATTATATATATACCTAGTTGAAAATTTTTGTAGTTAATTTTCAAAACAATTATTTTATATATATATAATTTATTTAACTCCTCTAAACGTACTGTAAGTATTATATTTTTGCTATATGTTAGTAATAACGTAATATTGTATTTTTAAAATTTAATTCATTATTAATTACACAGGTATTGTTTATTACGTCTTAATAAAACTTTAATTTGTGAATAACACTTTCATACAATTTTCGATTAATGCTCTTGAACTTGTTAGAAATTTTTTATATTTTGTAATCTTTTTAAAATTGCAGAAAATTGATTATAAGAATTTAAAATTTTAAGTTTGAATGAACAACTTTGAATTATTTTCTTAATGCTTGTATTATATTTGGTAATGGATTTTTAACAACAATATTAAATTTGCGTTATTAAAATATTTTTAAACTAGAAATCATGCATAAAAATAAACGCAGATTACTTTACTCAAAACAGTTTAAATTAAATATAAGCAACTATCATAAATCAAAATGACAGCATTTTTTCCGGTAGAAGGAATATATTCTGTCATTTTATGTTTCCTTAATGTCTAGCACTATATAATTGTCCAAACGTCATTTTATAAGAAAAAAATATGGTTCCATAGTGGAGTTAATAATTTGGAAGAAATGAAAACTCTAAAAAACTCTTAAGATTCCTTTTTTATAGCTTTTATTATACTTATGTAAAGTAAAGTAAACAAATGAAATCATCTTTGCTCTACAAAAAAAAATATATATATATATTTCTATTGCTTTAAAATTAAAATGTGTTTGATATACAAGAATACATAAATGAACAAGATACAAATGTATTGGTTTGATTAAATAATGAAAATTTTTAATCACAGTTTATTTTTAAATTTTTATGATATATGTAAAATATATAGTATTACATATAATATTATGTTTTATTACATAATATTATACGTAATATATGAGATATTTAACATTACGTTAATATTTTAGCCTTTTTTTTATTTTATCAAAGTTATAAAAATATTGAAATGTAGATTCAATTTCAAGATTCAAAAACATTTGTGACATGTTTTTTGAAATTATCGAATTTTAATTTTAAATATATTATGAAAAAATATGAACTCAATTAAAATTAGTGTAAAAAATTATCATTTATTTACATTGTGTATTGCGTTTAGTCAAATACTAAAAAAAAATTGACAGACATGTTTGTGTCTACTCTGACTTTATTATACTATTTTAAAATTACCATAATTTTAAATTCAGAATAACAGCTATAATTAATAATTGCCAAATCAACAACTATTAATCATATTGCAGATTTGCAACTGCGAACATCAGTGTTTTTAGTACTGAAACTAGGAAAAAAAATAGATTTCCTTTTTTTAAGAAGTATATAGAAAATAAGTTTTTTTAAATTTTCAAATATAAAATTTTAATTAAAAACAGCTATTCAGTTCTTAAATTTATTTACCGGAGGTATATCATATTTTAAAGAAATATTTTACAATGTTGTGTAAGAAAACCATAATATTAAAAGTTCAAAACTGAATATTGAAATCTGAAGAAATTAATTGCTTGATACGCTCTCAATTTTTAGTATTGAAACTTTTAATAATTAAAAACACAAATTCTCAGAAAAATCATACACAGACTAATCTAGAAACGTTTTTATATAGACATGAACTTTGAAATAAATTATACCAGTATTTAGTTATTCTTAACACAATATTTTTTCCTTATTTTCAGAGGTAAGTTTTTATATATTTAAAATGTTCAATTATATTGATATTCAATTTTAACCAATTTTCAATTATTTAAAAACCGTCAAAATATTATTAAGTTTTAATTGACTTAAAATATTAACAATAAATAGTAAAATTCTGAATGAATTTTAATATTTCAAAATAGTTTTTAAATATTTAATGGGAAGTAAGATATATTAAATATCAACTTGGAACATTAAGTAAAACTAAATAATGCATTCAGTTTATATCATTACTGATAAATTTAAACTTAAATTAATCGAGAAAATTTTGTCTGTGAAAAACCTCTTGCCTCTTTAAGAGAATTGTTTTTCGATAAGTAAAAAATACATTTCAAATCAAATAAACTCAAAATAATACAGAAAATATGTACAAAAATTGAATGTTTGAAGTTAGTAACATTAAAGGATTTGAACTGCATAAACTAAATTTAAGAACTATTTATAAATTAATATACATTTAATACCAAACCAAATCAAATAAACTCAATATACTATAGAAATATTTACAAAAATTTAATGTTTTAAGTTAACAATTTCAAATGATTTGAGCTGCAAATACTAAACTTAAGAAATATTTATAAATTGACACATACATTTAAAAAAAACACTAATATTTTTATAACATTTCCAAAGGGACACAAAGAACTAGCAATTTATTTTTTACTTTAAATCATGTCAAATTAATTCTGTATGTGAAATAAAAATGGATCTATATAATATTATATATAAATGGATCTATATAAAGTAATTAAAATAGAACATCAATTTATCTATCTTCCACAGAAGAAATAATGAAATATTTAAAATGTCCATTCAGTTTTTAAATATATGTATGATATGTAAGATATGCTAAATATCTACTTGGAACAACTAAAAAGGTTGTTAAGTTTAAATTATTACTGGTAAAATTAAAATTTAATTAATTGATAAAATTGTTTTGTTTGTGAAAATTTCTTATCCCTTTTTAGAGAATTGCTTGGAGATAAGTAAAAAATATATGCCAAACCAAATAAACTCAAAATACTATAGAAAATATGTGCAAAAATTGAATGTTTGAAGTTAGTAGCTTTAAATGATTTGAATTGCATAAACTAAACTTCAGAACTATTTATAAATTAATATACATTTAATACCAAACCAAATCAAGTAAACTCGAAATATTGTAGAAAATATTTACAAACATTGACTGTTTTAAGTTAGCTTAAAACAGTTAGCTAATAGCTAACAGTTAGCTAATTTAAAATGCTTTGAACTGCATAAATTAAATTTAAGAAATATTTATAAATTAACTCTTGCACATAAAAACACTAATATTTTTATAATATTTCCAAAGGGACAAAAGAATTAGAAATATTGATATTTTTTACTTTAAATTATGTCAAATTAATTCTAAAATTAATAATGTGAATTAATTGTGAAAAAAAATGGATCTATATAATATTCTATATAAATGGATTTATATCAAGTAATTAAAATACATCAACTTATCTAGCTTTCACAGCAGAAATAATAAAATATTGAAAATTTCTATTTAGTTTTTTAAATATTTTAAGGGAAGTAAGATATGATAAATATCAACTTGAAACAACTAAACAAGTTATTCAGTTTAAATTAATACTAGTACAATTAAACTTAAATTATTTGACAAAATTGTTTTGTTAGTGAAAAATTCTTACTCCTTTAAGAGAATTGCTTAGAAATAAGTAAAAATATATGTCAAACCAAATAAATTCAAAATACTATAGAAAATATCTAAAAAAATGTAATGTTTTAAGTTAGCATTTTAAATGATTTGAACTACATAAACTAAACTTAAGATATATTTATAAATTAACTCATACATTTAAAAAAACACTAATATTTTTTATAATTTTTCCAAAGGAACTCAAAGCACTAACAATATTATTTTTTTTCTTTAAATCATATGAAATTCTGTATGCGAAATAAATATGGATCTACATAACATTGAATAATAATAATATTCAATAATTAAAATATAGACATCAACATAGCTAGCTTTCACAATAGAAATAATAATATGTTTCAAATTTTCATTTAACTTTAGTTACAAGTAATGTCACCATTATTGAATGTACAGATGTAATTTATATATAAATGACATAATTATAAAACGGAATTAATTTATGAAATGAAATCCATTTCGTTTAAAGTCAAGTATACGAAATTAATTATACAAAATGAATTGCAAGACATCATAAATATTACTATGAAAGAAATATTATAAAGAAATGGTGATGACAATTTACTACAACAAGATTAATATTGTAATGATGAAAATTCTTGAACGAAAATTGATGCGTAAAACTTACCCCCAAATAGCGCTTGGTAACAAAGGAAAGATTCTAAAATAATGCCACTTAAGAACAAACTAAGAAAAAAGTATTTGTTAATTAAACCTGATTAATTATCGCCTCGTTAATGAAGTAGCAACTCTTCGCACGTGACAGAGCGCTGCTACTTTCACTGCAGCAATTTCGAGTCTGTCGTCGATTGCCGAAATCAAAAAAAAGTGAGGCTGCCATGCCCAGAAAAAAAATAACCCTTCGAAGTACCCCTTTACCCTCCAAAATACCGTTTGTGCCCTGGTCGTTCACCCAGGGCACTCGGCTTTGTTTTTGTGTCCTTCGCATCTTTGCCCCAGGGGCGCATTTCTGGGGCTTCCTCTGGGACACAGGATGTGCTTAAAAGTACTTCCTTTTTCTGAAAGGGTTGGAAAAAATAGGTAGCAGTAAATTTCAGGGTAGAAGGGGGGATTATTGCGTAGCGCAGGAGTACATTCAGAGGTTCTTTTTGAGAAACCACCATTTGCTGGGGCTGGTGAGAAAAATCACCCCAGTTAAAAAAGGTCTCATGCAAAAATGGATTTTTTTTCCTCCTTATGACTGTATTTAATTAAGCGTTTCACTAAAATTTTAAAATGTTGCATTAGTGTATAATTTTTGAAAACCAGATTTAAAAGGATGTTTTTTTTATATATTTAGTTAAAATATAAAATGTTGATTGCAATAATTACTGATGTATTTTCTATAGCTAAGATACTAGGTAATAATAATTTGCTTTAATTAATTAACACGACGAACAGATATGGAGTTAATGGATCAATTTTTAATTAAAAAAATTTGTTTTAAAAATAGGCAATCGGTTATTTTTCATTTTCTTTCAGACAGTAAGGTATGTAATTAAAAATTATTATAGTTTTAGGTTTAATTTTCACAAAACCATATATTAATTGTGCAGCCTAGTATTATGTGAAAAAACTTAAAATCAAGATTTTTTAAATTTAAAATAACAAGTTGTGGATTATGGAAAACTAAAGAAATCAAGTTTTTAATTAAGAAATTAAGTTAATTAAAATCTAATCATAGCATTAAATTATTATTTGATAACAGGCAGACTTTACAAACATAAAATAATTATGGGTTATATCTCTGAGAAAATGAAGCAGTAGTGATTATTATCACTTAAGAGTCAGTGGGTATTATTACTTTTTAACGTGGTTAAAGATGCATATTACTTTTAATCACGTTTTAAACAATGATTAAATGCTACCAAAAATGTAATTTCTAATAAAATATCCCTTTTATTCTAAATTTTTGTGACAGTTAGTGCTTATTTAATCATTTGGGTTTATTAAATACTATCTATTTAATTCTTACTTTTACAAGCTTATTTAATTATTCATCTTTTAATCTTCTTTGAATATTGTTTAAATATTAGTGAAAAAAATTTCTGAAAAACATACTCTTAGAAGAATTGTTAATCATTTAATTATAATTATTAAATTTATCATTTAAACTTATTTAATCCTTTGTGTTGATTAAACATTACCTATTTAAATCTTACTTTAATAAACTATTTAATTATTAACATTTTAACTTTCTTTTGAATATTGGTTAAATACTCAGTAAAAGAAATGTTTCCTAACAAAACACACTCTATAAGAGTTATTGATATCATTTAATTATCCTTATTAATTTATACTTATTTGATCATTTGCGTTTGTTAAATATTATCTATTTAAATCTTATTTAATTTAGTTATTTAATTATTAACACTTTAGCCTTCTTTGAATATTGGTTAAATACTAGTAAAAGAAATGGTGTCTGAGGAAACACACTCTACAAGTGTAAAGTACTAAATTGATAATTACTGCTATTTGAATATTGATAGAGTTAAAGACACCCAAAAATAAATATAAAATTTTCCCAAGCCACTGATTAAGCTGAATATGTCTGTAAGGTCCTATCAGGCTCTAAAACAGAGATTTAACATAACATGAATGCATGACTTTTGATGTCATTACGCTCGAAGTAATATTCATCCAGTGAAAAACAGACCTCAGAGACATATTAAATCTAACATTCTCCTGTGCGTGAACATGACCCAAGTTTCGTTATCATTAAGCTTGATTTAAAAGCACAGAAGAGACGGAATATTAAAAGTTAATAAGAAAAGTTAATGAAGTCAAAATAGAAAGGAATGTCTCGAGCATGTTATCATTTCTACCCGGATGCAGCACCAAGAATCACTGCAAAGATAAATATTTCTTTCCTAAGGCTTCTTCTCTTTTCTGTCTCTCTCATTCTCATTCTTACGTTCTTTTATGTCGAATATCTCAATTCCAATTGCAAGTCCCTCTTCCAATCAGAAATTTCCATTTGCTGCGAAAAAGGAAAGTAGCAACCACCCCTACGCAGTACAGGGAAAAAAAAGGAAAGAAAAAGAAATAAAAATGAATTCCTGGCGAATGATGAAAATGAGTTGGAAAAGGGGGACGTTCTGATATTGCTCCATCAACCAAATTGTTCCCTCGGAGGGTTTCAATGTTGTGGTTTATTAAACTGATTTCAATATCGATATTTTAAACAAGAAATAAATATTAGAATCGATATTTCATTATTATAAGATTATTTCATTTGTGTAATTAAGTTAATTAAAGAATTTAAAACAAAGTAGGTCAAATGAATTATTATATAGTGAATTATTAAATGATTCATAATACTATATGAAAAGTTGGAGCTGCCTTATAGATGGAGATTTTGGCTTCCAAGATAGGGAGCTTAGTTCGAAACCCGACAAGAGATGCTGATTTGAAAGCTTTTGTTTCTATGCCCTCTCTCCCTCTCTCTCTATATACACAGGAGATTTGGTTTGATTTGTCGCTCTACAGTCATTTTCTGCACACTTGGGGCTAATTAGACCGGAACCTACAGTTTAACGTGCATTCCGAAACACTAACAAACATCAATGTCACCACAAGGATTCGAACCTGAAGCCTGTGATGCCAAGGACCAGAGTGCTCGCCAATTGATCATTAGGCCGCATATACAGAGAGAGGTAGAGTAGAAAGTTCTGTTGGGTTCGATGAGAAAGGAGCCTAAAATTCATCCATTAGAATATTCGTTGAAAACTACCATCACAAAAGATGGGCGCAGTGTAGCAGATTCTCTGTGGTATACCCTAGGTAATGCTGAATCTGCTAGATATATGTTGTCTTATTAGAAAATAACCAAGTAGTTTGGCATAGTCGGAATTTCAGGCATTTTAAATGACATATAACTTAAATTTTTAAGTTTTGTTTTATTTTATAATATGCATATATTATTGTAAATACAATATACAAAGATTAACTGCTAAATTTCTTTTAATTTTTCCAAGGTTTAATGGTGGTACAATTAAAGATGATTTTTTTATCCATGATCAAAATTTCTATTGATCTGCATCAGAATATCAAAGACATAAATAAGCATACTTTTTATGAAGAATAAATAAAAAAATAATATATCTATGCTTAAATAAACAAATGAATTTATTTAGTAAAAATAATGAAATTAATATGCAATTCGGACGAAAATTTAATTTTACACTACAGAAATCCATGTGTAGTATGCAGTAATTCATTAACAAACAATGCGTTTAAGGAAAACGTAATCTGTAAATGCTATTTTCTTTTGCATAAATAAATCCCATTTTTATAAATGAAAATGATAAATAATTTAACTGAACTGGGTTGAGATTCATCATTTCATGTTTTAATTCAATTTCAGGATTAAAAGCTTTTTAATTACAATACTCCAAAAACTGATAATAAAATAAATCTTCAACTCATGCACCGATACTAACGTTTAAAATTAATTCGGAGAGATGGAAAAAAGTAAAAAAAAAAATGGGATCTATGAATAAGATGGCGAGGAAGAGAGCTGCGCCCCAAATGACAAATCCAGGCAAAGAGAGGAGCATATTCTAATGCTGAGAGAAGGGAGCACTGAGAGCAGTAGGGGTGATAAGAGGCAGAGGAAAAGGTGGAGTTTAGGGGGAGGGAGGGGCCACAGGAGATTGCAGAACAGTGGTAACGAGAAAGAGAAGGAGTCTAATGCAAGGAATCATTCAAGGAAATTTTTTGATCGAGGGATTATTTAAATTCTGAATTCAGATGCGAACTCCCGGCTAAAGGGCGGGTTTGCTTGTTACATTTATGTGGATTAAAACTGGGAGCATTTAAAGATGAAACATTTTAAGCATTTTTTTTTTTTTCTTTCTTTATCTTGTTCTCTAGGTGCACGCTCAAAATAGAGATATGGCAATAATTGAGATACGCTTTATGTTTGTTTAGCTCGTATAGTTAGAGAGGAAACGGAGCTAGAGAGATATCAATTAAATTGTAGAAAATAATTGTCTATTATTTTATTCTTTTTTTTTATTCAGTTATTTCATTATTTACAAGGAGGCCTCTATTAAGATAATGGAAAAAAATAAATAAAAAATTTATTTTAATGTGGTAAATATTAGTTTTATTAATAAAAGGCAAAATAATCGTTGGCATGCATTATAAGAATATGCTAAGAAAAATAATTTTTGGACATGCATTACAGTCAGCATTATAAAATAAAAAATTTAATTACACAAATACAAATATCGTCTAAATTATAATTACTTTATTCCTTCAATTGTAATTCACAAGGTATGTATGAATATTTATTTAAATGTTGTATTAAAATTTAGTTACTGAAGTTGGCATAAGAGCAACAAATCTATTAAAATGAACAAAATTATAGTGCAACAATTCATAGAATAAAAAATAAATGTAATATAATTTTGAATCAGATTAATAATGCATCAATTATTATAAAGTAGGTTTTATAATAAAAAGTAAAAATTGAAATGAATGCGGCAGAAGTTTTTATTAATAATATATAATCTTAAAAAGACACGACATACTTTCATAGCACACCATTGGAAGCACAGAGTTCTTGTCAATTATTCATTACATCAAATTAATAATAATTAAATTAATTAATCATTATTCCTCTAAAATATCATACTTTTCATTGAAAAAAACCTCTGGAATGAAATAGAATAAACACCAATATTTTGTCTTATTAGTGTGACGTTAACCCAATAATAAATACTAATTTAATATTCAATTAATTTGAAATTCTCTATAATTTATTTATTATGTATAGTATTCTTCAAATATAACTCGAATAATTTTCAATTTCAATTCATATCAAAATAAAAAATAAACTAATTTTTTTTTTTTTTTTACCAATATGCGTGTTGTCGTACTTTTATATTTTAAACGCATAATAAATATACTATGCATATATTATTCTCTTTATATGCCCACTATCCCGATCTACACACACGAGTATCAATTTGTATATCAACCCTGCTCGAGGCAAAAACGTCAAAACGCAACTGCGTCTCCACTCTTTTCTCTCGAATACATATATTTCTCCAAAACTCCACCTAACTGAATAAAATCGTTTCGCTGTTCCATATGCATGTATTTGGGAAGACATTTCCAATGCCTACATTTTCTTTTCTATCCCTCCACCCCCACCCCGCAAACCCCCATGCCCTTTTTTCTTCTTTCTTTTAAATTATTTCCTCTCTCCAACGTCAGCATCTCATGTTGTTTGCTCGTCTATTTTAGATTTTCTTCTTCTTCTTCCACTCCCCCTTTTTTTTTAATATTTCTTTTTCATTCCATCTTTTTCTTGCGGCCAGCAAGCAGCTTCTTGGCTTTTTGCAAGAGTGCGTGTGCCCGCAAGCTGTTGTTCTGATGAATGTATTTGAGAGTTGTAGCTCCTACTGGCTGCTGCTGCTGTTTGAGGAAAAAGGGGGTGAGGGACCTTATGAAATTGTAATAAATTTCCGACTGATTCCTCTGATGATGTTCTGCATTTTAAATATTTCTTTGCCCTGAAACATGCCTCGAAGGAAATCTGGTATAAAAGAACTTCCACTATGGAATAACTAATCAATTAACTATTCATTTCCCAATTATTTCAGTAGCTAAATTACTAACAGCCTAGCCTTAACTTTAATAAAAAAAAAAAATGTCTGAAATTCAAGTCTTCTTCCATATAGGAATTGAGAAATAAAAATAATTCAATATTCTCAAACAAGTTTAAATGTGTTTTAATGATCCTATAATAATTTATGTAAAATATATAAAATAATAATGAATAATATATAAAAATAACAAAACTTTCGAAAGTTTTCTTTAGGTAAATGCGACCTGATGGTCAATTGGCTACTCTCAGACCTTTGGTACCACAGGCTTTAGGTTCGAATCCTGGCGCTAGCATGGATGTTTATTGCGGTTCGAATCCCCGTTAAATTGTAAGTCCCGGTCTAATTAGCCCAAAGTGCACAAAATGACCTTAGAGCGACAAACCAAACAGAACATTAGGTAAATTCTTAAAAATAAAATTATATAAATAAAACAAATTTCATATCCAGAAATGAAAATTTTTTAAAACATGTTTATATTACATAAAGATAAATTATAATTAAGGGTATGAATTTTAAATATTTTTAACAGTTTAGACAAACAAACAAATTTAAAAATTCACAGTAATAATAGAAAATAATTAAAATATAATTATTGTAAATATCTAAATTAAATTTCAAGTTATTTAATATTGAAATTAATACTTAAAACTACTTTATTTGCAAAAAAAGTATTTTTATACAATTAATTTTAAGTCTATAAAAATACTTTTTCAATCTAAGTTTCTTATAAAAATAAACATGAGCGATTTAGGTGAATGATTTTATTAACAAATTGATAGGATCGGAATTTTTTTTATCATTAATCTTTTTTGTGAATTCTATTACTCAAATATTCGGAATAAAATTAATAATTTTGCACTTTTTTTTTACATCTGTCGTGAATTTAAATATAAATTTTGATTTTTGTAATTGATTGTCAAGATGTAATGAATTTAATATGAATAAGGTGCATGCATAAAATTAGATTTTTGAGTTGTACCTTTAATCCAGAAAAAAATAATAGCAATAATTTTATTTTTTTTGGTTTTTATTTTCTAATTGAACAATTTTCACCTAATTTTTTAACTTTGAAACTAATTTTATGATCTAATAAAGTTTATTTAATTTATTTTTTTGCCAAATATTCTTACTAAAAATGCAATCACATTAGAACCTATTGAGTTCCATTAACAATGCTTAGTGTTTCCCATACGAAACAACAGAAATAACTCTTTTTGTTTTCTGTTGAATTGCTATAAAATATAAAAAGCACATAATAAATTGAACATTCCTCACACAGAGAACCACCAAAAGATACGTCTTAAAAAACTGTACTTTTACAGTATAAAAGAAAGCAAAGTTTATCATGCAAGGTTCTTCAAAGTTTTCAAAGTAAACAGAATCATTGAAATACACGAAACTCCAAGTCGTACCAGCAATGAGGTGAAACTCCCTTAAGGGAAAAGGAAGGGTGGAACTTCTTTGAAAAATCAAGAACTCCACATTACTTTTTTTCTAACGCACGAATCACTTCCATATTTCTGCCATGTATTTTCTCTTTGCAGCCCATTGGCTTAGACAGCAGTATCGCAAAACAACAAAAACACACAACACAGTAAAAAAAAAAAAAGAAAAAAAGAAAGAAAAGTTTCTAAAAGATCAGAATTCCAGTAGGGGTTTTTGCTTGGGTTAGACCCTTCCGTTCCTTCCATTCCCTCCTTTTTCCCTCCAACCAAACCATCCGCAAAAGAAATAAAAGTACGTCCAGAAAAGAAAATCACGATCGATAGCCTCATAGGAAGTATGTACTCACCCCCACCCCCCTTATTTTTTTTTATTCTTTTTTTTTTTTTATCCCTCCTGTTTCATTTTGCTTTTTCATTTTGGAAAGTAAGCAGGGCAAAAGAGAAGAAGTATTTGAATTAAAAAGATTAAGTTAGAAAAAGGAAAAAGGAGGATTTCAAAAAAGAGAGATAGAAAGAAAGAAGAGAACTACACAGAGTAAAGTCATCAGTCAGGGACTTGCTACACATGAGCACACGACAGAATTTCGACAAAGCTTCTGCCTTGGAGTAGATGTAGTGTGATTTGCTTGGCATTTTACCCTTCCATCCACTGCTCATTGTGCTGAGACCTTTGAAAGAACAATGAGAAAAGAATCTGACATTGAATGTAATTTTTATTTTTTGGAATACTTTTTGTCAAGCCAAAAATTCTATATCAGTCAAACGGCACTCGATTAAAAACAAATAGGTTTACTTCAATATATTATTATTTTATCTCATTAAGATTTCAATCCTAAATCATAATTTTTATTTTTGGAATACTTTTTGTGACAAGCCAAAAAATCTATATCAGTCAAACAGCACTCGATTAAAAACAAATAGATTTTCTTCAGACCATTTTACATAATTAAGATTTCAATTCGAACAATGTTTTTGCCTTTGGAGCAGATGTAATGTGATTTGCTTGGCGTTTTACCCTTCCATCCACTGCTCATTATGCTGAGCTTTGGCGAGACCTATTGAAAGAACAATGAGAAAAGAATCTGACAGTAAAAGTAATTTTTATTTTTGGAATACTTTTTGTCAAGCCAAAATTTATATCAATCAAACAGCACTTGATTATTAAAAAACAAATAGATTTCAATAATCAAACAGCACAATTAAAAACAAAAGATTTGCTTCAATAATCAAACAGCACTTGATTATTAAAAACAAATAGATTTGCTTCAATATATTACTATTTTACCTCATTAAGATTTCAATCCCAATTCATAATTTTTATTTTTGAATATTTTTTTTCAAGCCAAAATTTCTATCATCAGTCAAATAGTACTTGATTAAAAGCAAATAGATTTGTTTCAATATATTACTATTTTACCTCATTAAAATTTCAACCCCGGTTCGTTATTATTATTTTTTATTTTTCAATTTCCAAGAATCAGAGAGTTTAAATATAAATTATAGTAAACTACAATTTTCACAATTGCTTCAATACATTTTTTATAAAATATTTAATACAAAAATAGTGCTTGTATGTTGTGTATAAAAATATGTCACCTTATAATTCGCATCGTGTTTCAAAATATGAGGAGACATTAGTGTCTTATTATTAGTCTCATAGGGAAACTAATGTCTCCTAAGAAAGCCTGCTTATGAAACCTCCTTATTATTTTTAATACCTTTTTCAATAAAAATGTTTTTAACAAAGATACAGCAAAAATATTATAGTTCATAAAATGTTAAAAGATTTATCCAAATTTAAATTAGACATTATTTCAATAATTCTATTTAAATTTTTAGAGTTTAGTTAATATTCCATGTAATGCCATATATTCTATAAAAGATAGCAATTTTATTATCAATTTTTATATGTATTTAGTTAATATTTTTTATTTAGTTTCTTATATGTATTTAGTAAATTAATTACGTATCTCATGAGGTCCATTTGGGTACATTTGAGCGGAAAATTCTAAGGGCTTTTCTTTAGGTCTCTTTTTAAAACTGAAGTTCCTAACATTAGTGGAAAATTTGAAAATAATGAAAATATTATTGTAAAGACGATTCCAATGCATTTTTTAAATAAAGGAAATTAAAGAAATTATCAGTATCATGAAATTTATATATTTTAGTAACTTAATTTATACATTTGGTTGCTCTTCTAATACATAAATAAAACCACAAAATGTTATTATACAACAGTTTTTTCGTTATATATTGTGTTGGTTCGCTTATTTATTGAGTGTACGATCCCTTTAATTTTTTAACTAAAAATGATTGAAGTAAATAATGTTTTAAGATATTTGTAGCGAAGAAGGAGTTAAGTTTTTAAATACAGAATGATTTAAGTTTATTTAAAGAATAATTAAGTGAAGCAATGAAATTAAGTTATTAATTTAATTTTAATTTAACCATTAATTTAGTCATTTTATTTCTGAAAAAATAAATTCAATTAAAACGTTCACGCAAATTTTGCTAGTATTTTATTATCTGTAAAATATAGCAATATCATATTTCAAGAATATGACATGAAATTATATGATGAATCATATGAAAATTATTTTTCATATGGTTGAATATTTATATAGTAAAGGATTTTTTTGCATGTATAATTCTGGATATAAATGCATGATTTAAATTTTTTAATTTGTTATAATAATAGTCTTACAGCACAAATCATAATAATTACGATAAATTATAAATAAAAAGCAATAGTTAATAAAATAATTTATCTTTAATATAAATAAATAAATAAAAGAAATCTTTTACGAAAGAAAACTTAAAATTTTCAGATCTATTAATCCTTTTTTCCAAAAACAACGATCGTAGATAATCACAATGAGATAAAAAACTGTTAACAAATAAAATTAGCAATTCATGGGAACATTTAATTCAACAAACCACTAATGAAAAAAAAACCCACAATTTCTTTTTCATCCAATAATAAAACAAACTTATCTCAATTAAACCCTAATTACAACCAATCGATTCCACAATCCAGCAAGCACAGAAGAAAATGAATTATAAATATTTTTCAAAACCGAAACACCACCAGCAAGTTCTTAAGTCACTTCATCGAAAACGAAATGCAATTAAATCCTAAATCGTTTATTTTCCTCGCTACTATTCTGCTGGAGCGTTGAATAATAATAATAAAACATTTAAAAAAAATAAAAAAAAAGAGAACCACAAGGGTATTATACCCAACAAATATTAACCGCTTTTAAAAACCCTTGCAAGAATTAATCACCGCTGATAGAATTTTCCCCTTGAGACACTATAGCAGTCATTAAAGTCACACAAAGAGTTTTAATTAGGGACTACGACCTTATACTCAGTTACATCGTTAATTTTAACACCTTTCGCTGCGATATAAATGGATTTCAATAGTGCACTCAGAAGTGGTAGTTCGGAGGCAAACCACGATTAGCGCTCTTTTTTTTTTCTTTTTTTTTTTAATTCGCTTTCGTTTCAATTAGTGCTGGTTTTTCTTTTTCTTTTTTTCACGCGCATGTTTACTTCATTTTTTCCGCGTTTACACTCTTTGCTCTTTTACTAGGAAATTTACATCGCAAGATTTTTTTTTTTTTCGTTTATTTTCTTAATTTTTTGTTTTGTTTTTTGTTTCAAAGTTGTTTTTTTTTTTTCTGTGCTGTAGTTGTTTGCTTGTATTTTTATTTATTTATTTATTTTTTAATTTAACGGAAAAGAAAGTACGTTGGGATGATTGAGTTTTAAACAGAAAAACACCGGAAAAAAAGTTTCAGCTATAATACTACAGTGACTAAATCGTGTTAAGTTTAAAATACTTTTAAACCTCGAGTTAAATTTAATTCTGTTTTTTTTAAAGAATGTAATATTTAAATTTAAAAGGATTTACTCGATTAAAAAACTTGTTTCTTGAAATATGAGGCAGAATTTGTCTTATTAAAATAATATATTCACTAACATTTTTTTAAAATTTTCAATAATATTAATTATATTAAATAATTATACGTACATCGAATTATTAATCAAAATTATAGTTGATACAATTTTTTATTATAATAACGTGTAACAAAATTAAAACAAAAAACTTGGGAATAACTAAAACAAAATTTACTTGAGAATTTACAAAAAGCATTTTTTTCTAAATATTTATAATACCATGTTTTAAAATTTTTTGGGCTGTTTTTAATCTAGTTAGTTACAAATTTAACGAAAATAAGTATGTTGAATTGAGTTTAAATAGAAAAACACACACAAAAAAAAAAGTTTCATCTATAATACTGTAGTGACAAAATCGTGTTCAATTTAAAATACTTTTAAATCCCGAGTTAAATTTAATTCTGTTTTTTTTAAATTTATCGTATCTTAATTAAAGTATCGTATCTTAATAGGAAAATTTAACGTATCTTACATGATTAAAAAATTTGTTTCTTAAAATATGGGGCAGAATTTATCTTATTAAAATAATATATTCACGAACAGTTTTTTTTTTCATTTTCAGCAATATTAATTATATTAAATAATTATACATCGATTTATAAATCAAAATCATAGTTGATTTTTTTATCATAATAAGATGTAACAAAAGTAAAACAAAAAACTTGGAAATAACTAAAACAAAATTTACTTAGAGCATTTTTTTACAAATATTTATATTATGTTGTTTTTAAAATTGATTTTTGGGCTGTTTTTAATGTAGTTAGTTGTAAATTTAACGGAAATAAAGTATGTTGGGATAATTGAGTTTAGCTAGGAAAACACCAAAAAATGTAGGCTAAATTACTTACTACATTAACTAAAGTTTAATGCTTTAAAGTTGCACTGAATTCAATTAAGTTTCTTTTTCCTTCCTTTCTTCTTCTTTTTTTTTTTTTTTTTTTTTGTAATAGTAGTAGTAGTAGTAATAGCAACAGTAGAGAAGTATTTAAATTTAAGACGGAAGGAAATATTTAACGCATCTTATTCAAGTTTTTACATTCGTTTTCTTAAAATATGTGGTAAAAATAATCATATTTATACATTCCACATACATTATAATACATCCCATGAGATTTTTAAAAATCACTTAGCTTTATTAATAAAATTGTAATAGAAATGACTTCTTATTACATAAATATAAGATATAATTTGGTGTATATGTATAATTAATAATATGTAATAAGTAACGTATAATTACATAACGTATATTAACATTGTGTAATATGTAATGTATAATTCATATACATTACATATTTTGCATGTATATTTTCATATACATACGAAATATGTAATGTATATGAACAACTTGGATACTTCATACTCACTGTGATAAATTATTGTAATTCTACATTTTAAGTTAGTTTATTTTTGTTAAATTGAAATATAAATTTTAATATATATTCAAAATAATGCAATTATGTTAGTTAAAATTTACTAAATTATGTCCAACACTTAAAATCTAACGTTGTAGCTGTTTAAGTGTAAATACTTATAAAGCTCGAAATATTTTATACTATAATACTAATTTATAGAACCTTTCCGCTCACTGTGACTGTCACCGTTTATCAATAGATAGATTGTAACGATAAAAAAAAAAAACTATATTTGTGGAGCAGTAGGAAATAGAGTTAAAATAACCCTTTTCCAAAGGGAGGGAGGGGGTTCTGAATAGACCCCCTAGGTACTAACGGGGTGTGTGTTAGGGTGACATTGAATTCGACCGGAAACAAAAGGGTTATCGACCTACTTCTACACCTGGAAAGGGGTATTGATATTTTTGTTTCATATAAGTTTTTTTTATTTTTTTTTAAATCGTAGCGATATTTCTTTTAACAATATAGAGATACAACAATCTGTTGCTTATTTGAGTGCAATCAATTTCTGTCACAACTGAAAACTTTATATATATTGCAGTTAGTTAATATTTAACTATTTTCAGCTGTTTTTACTTAACAAAGAATTTATTTAATTTATAATTTAATACTATCAAAATCACGAAACATAAGATTTGAAAATATATAAATATTTGTAAATGAATTGTTAATAAAATTATTAAATTGTTTATAAATAAATTGTTAAATATTTTGAAACTTTTGAGTTTCATAAATATTTCTTCTTCTCATGATTTTGTTAAACTTAATTTAAAAGTTAACATATTCTTTGCTAAGTAAAAACAGCACCATAAAACATCTGCTAAACATGATTTGGCAAATGAATACAACACAAATTTGATTTAAACACAATGTCAACAAAGACAAATATTGCAGTAGTAAATAGTAGTAAAAAAAATGTAGCTGGAACAATATTTAATCCATATAAATTTTATGTTAAAAAGTATAATAATAAATTTTACGTTAATAATAAAATTTAAATTCTGGTAATTATTGTCTCATTATAAGGTCAAATAAAAAACAATTTGAATAAATTTGTCTTTCAACGTAAAACAAAAAATATAAAACGAAATTTAATTGTTCACAAAAATTGCAATAATTAGGTCGATATATATTTTGCAATAGAAAGCATAACGTTTTTATAAATAAACGAATATATTTACCCAGAAGATTAAATATCCATTAAAATTTTTTTTTAATAAAATACCATCAAGCCAAATATATATATATATGCCACTCTAAAAATGCCAACACTTAGTAAAAATTATCAAGATCATCATATTAAAAACAGAAAATAGTAATAAATAAGGTCAGTTTAATAGGAAAAAAACATTAAGAGTAATCAGTTTAAGAGTAACATTAACAAAAGTAATACTTATAATTGTATTTTTTTTTATTTTACCTATAAAACATTTGATATATGAATAAATTAATTGTTATGGTTCAAAATTTCTGAGTAAATAACGAAAATTACTTTTGTTATCTTTTTAATAAATTGCCAATTATGAATTACAACTAAGCTCGTTAATTATGCAAAATAACATCACCAGATTTATTTTTCTGAATTTAAGCCAATAAAATGACGAAGAGATCTTATTTATTACATATTGTAGTTATTTAAAAAATAAAGTGTGGCTAATATAAGAGTTATAAAATATTGTTTCTAAATAAGGAAATACTTTTTAACTACATATACAATGATTACTGATATACTATTTAGATTTTATGACATATAGTTGCATTTTTAAAAAATTCAAAAATCTACAGCCACTCTTTTTCCATACGGTGATATCATCT
Source organism: Caerostris extrusa (assembly GCA_021605095.1). Classification (NCBI taxonomy): domain Eukaryota; kingdom Metazoa; phylum Arthropoda; class Arachnida; order Araneae; family Araneidae; genus Caerostris; species Caerostris extrusa. Next base: position 99,665 of record BPLR01005947.1, read on the forward strand.
CGTAATCCTTAATTGTATTTCGAAATAAATTATGGTGGACATGAAAACTCTCATTCTACACAGCAAAACAGATTCACCTACTACATCACAGAAGTTTCTTTGATAATTTCACACTTCGAGGAACGCAAACTTCTACATATCATAAATACATATCATCAAGCTCATATACACTAACAACCAAAAAAATAAAAAAAAAGAAAAAAAAATGGACTGCCGTATCTGTTCAGTAATAAGCGAAAGTGGACACAACGCTATCCTGTCAAAATTACTCAATCCCTTAGGATAACATGCACCTGATAGAGATCAGGTTGCAGTTGCAGTTAATGTACGAAACTTTACGATGGGCTATCCACTACTAATGAATCCACGGTTACGGAAGAAGGGGAAGGCAATAAAAGGAATAGAAAGGTGGGAGGACTTATATGATTTTAGTTTGGAAGCCCATTAACTTAATACACGTTCTCCAAGCTGCAAACCACAACAAATAACATGCATTAGCTTAGAAAAATTGCAATGGGTCCACGTCGCCTCTATGGCCTGAAAGTACCTTGATTATTGTTATGTTCAGGCAAACTAAGAGCTGTGGCGATTGTACTTTGAGATGGATTACAATATTTATTACTTGCCTTCAAGGATTAACAAACTTCCCAATCAATCATTAGGGCGTTGCACGGTGGCCGTGTTATGTTGTATGCAATATCGTATTTCTTTGTATATCAAATCGTTGGAAATCAGTTTTTTTTTGAATAAATAATAAAAAAAAAAAAAAAAAAAAATTCAAATAATAATAATAAATAAGTAAATAAAGGAATAATTAATAATTTTTTGGGAATAATTTAAGGAATAATTTTTGAAAATAATCTTGATAAGCAAATGGTTACCTTTTAAAACTAATTAAAAACATTTAGATCAATTTTAAATGTCCACTAAGTTAATATTAGATAATGTCTAACTCGTTATCTTTAATTATTAAGATATTTGGTAATCATTTATTTCGTTAAACTGTTACCAAATTAGCCTGATTTTGATATATCGAATAAATGAGTTTTGGAACTATTTGAAATTAAAAGAAAATATATTCTTTTCAAACTAGTTTTAAAAGTTCTATAATAATTTTTTTTTGTAATATTATTTTATTGTATTACCAGATTTTTTTGGATCAAGTAATTTTAAAAATAACTGAGAATTGTAAAAAACTTTTTAAAAATTATAAGGAATTCATCCTATGTACTGCATAAATTTGTTTTTTTAATCTTTTATTAATACCACAAATATATAGATTATTGATGTGGACAATGAATGACTAGTTATTGTATCAGTAACTAATCATTGAATATCGTGGGTTTAAAATAAAATATAAAATGTTCAATTTATGATTAACAGTTTTTTTAAAGTATGCATTTGATTGAAAATGAATAAGTATTGATATGCCAATTTGGGTTGTAATAGAAGTTGGCATTCAATTTTCATGAACAAAGGGATAAAAAAGATAGGGTAAAATTTAAATTAAAGAAAAAACGTTTTGTTTAAAACAAGTAGTTTTTAACTTATATTTGTCATTACAGATGAAAATTCCAATGTTGTTTTTATCCAAATTTTTAAATACATCGTAGTTATCATCAAAATTTAATTATTATTTTTAGAATAAAACACATTAAATATTTTGTAAAAGCTTAAAATTTCTTTGAGTACATTGTTCTAAATATATATTAATGATTTCCTATAATTTTTTTTTTCAAGATTCCATTTAAAATAAAATGAAAATATGATTAACTTACCCCATTTCATAATAGCATCACATTTTTCCTTTCAGCCTTTAATTTCTACCTATAAAAATTCTTTCATTAATTTATAAAATAAACAAACACATACGTATTAAAAATAAAATTTAAAAAAAAAAATAAAAGTATTCTATACGTAAAAACAATGTATACATAGACATATAAATTTTTAGAACATATAAATTTATATACCTATGCACTAAATTTTCTAAACCTATGCACATGTACTAGAGTAATTGATTCGAAAAGATGGCACTGTCTGAAAAACACCATATTCTTATGTACAGCTGTATCAGTAACATGTAAGACAATCAATAATGCCCCATTTAATATAAACTCAAAACGCAAATCGATATACAAAATACATATTACAAATCAATATATAGATATCAACATAATACAATAGTCTAGTCTTTTATGAAGAAAGAAAGTTTTCTACGTTTTATCTTAAATTCAGAAGTAAATATGGTCTGTTAATGATAAATATCAGTACAAAAAACAATATTCTGAAAATTAGCCTGATGTTTTGAATTAATCGACTTTCTGAACAAAATCTAATTGCTAGCAGCCTAACACAACAAACAATTTTTAAAGAACACAGTGTTTAGTAGGAATTAAGCAGTGTTTTCTTGTATTATCATGACATAAAAAAATTAAAATAATGATATTTTTTAAAGTGGCATAAATTTTATTTAGGAAAAATTAACACAATAGCTAGCAAAAATATTTAGTTAGTTGAAACCAAACTAGAAAACATATTGTATGTATGCATACATATATACACATGTATGAATATATAAAATTTTACCGCTCTATAAAAAAGAAAACCCAATTCATATATTGCTAAGACAGCTTATATTTTTCCAACACTGCATTGCTTTATAAATTTCAGTTGTTAAAATTAACGTTACTTTTTTTTTTTTTTATAATTATTTCCGAGTATTTCTATTATTTTCATAATTTTATTGTTAGTCAAACATATAAACATAAAACAATAAAATGTATTAGCAATTTATTCTTCCTATCTTATTTTTAAATAATATAATTTATTAAAACGATACGATAAAAAAATTAATCGCTTTATTTATCGAGATAGAACTGAAAAATTGTTATTTTTACTGTGTTCCTTGTATCGATAAGAAACAAATAAATCAGGTTATCAAGAAATAGATAAATAGTTCAGAACAAATCATCAATAAAAAGAGTCAAAATTCATCAACTAATCTAAATATTCATAAATCAATTTTAAAATAATAATACATGCGATTAGTATTGTCACATATATTTCAATGTAATTTTTATTGTTAAATAAAAAATAAATCGAAGACATAATAGTTTCTATAACAAATGAATAGAAATATAATATCTTCTTCAAATTTTTCCTCAGTGTTTCCAATATTTTAATATAAGACAAAACACCAACGCAGTTTTTTTTTTCAATTCCTTCTATTAGCTCACACTCTCCCTATATATATCTTGTTCCAATTTTCAATCGTTCATAAAATACTTTTATTCATCCACTCAAGTTCAAATACATTATTTTTGAACTTGTAGTGGATGACACTGGATGTTAATACAGTTTTTTCAAATATTAATTCAGTAATTAAATTTAATTAATTAATTCTATTTTTTTAGATTTTAATTTGCATATATCTACAAATAGATGGCGCCAGATAAACTTAAAAATGAATGAAAATTATTTATAAAGGCCTTTCTGCAAAATAGTAAAAAAAAAAAAAGTAGGAATTGACTTTAAAATTTTTTTTATATTACTTGTTTATAAGTAAAAAAATTAATATACAAATAAACATGATGAAGTTGAATATCGAATTTAATACAAAATTGACTTGATTTATTTATCAAGATGATACCAAAAATTAATCGAGTCATTTTTGTTCTGCTCTTGTTGCATCACATCAAACTCTGCTAATCGACAAATAGATAAATACCGTATCAATAATAACATCTTATAAAAATGAAAATTTTAGACTTAAAAGGCAGTGTTACAGCTGGTAAACGGACGTAGTCCTATAATTTACTCCCTTCTCATCTCATGGCACAAGTGTAGTACTCTGTTCCCCTAATTTTTTTCTTCTTCCATTCTTTAAGAAAGAAAGAAAGAAAAAAAAAAAATTTACTAGACTCACGACTTACGAAACGTTTATGAACCCAATCAGATTTCTATTACTTAAGTATAACACAAGAAAAACTACATAATCTAAGATTGATAGTATATTGTGTTCGCTTTTTGTAAGTGAAAAGAATCAGGCTTCCAGGAAAGCCATGTTTAGAAGGAGGAAAAAAAAAGTTTAAGACCACCTGTGCCTCGCTGAAGATTAACGGCTACTGATTTAAGAAAAAAAAAGTATCATGTGTGTATTGTGCTTTTCCTTTGACGAAATCAATTCTTGGGAGGGTATATATATATTTTTTTTTTTCTTAATCAAACTGAGGATGAGATTAATGTTAGCTCGTCTGTGATATGAGCTACTAGATATCCTAAACCTTTATTTAATGATGAGCGAATTATGAACCGTGTTAAAAACTTTGAATTAAAATGGTATTATGGAATATTGCTTTTTATTTATTTATTTTGGAAAATTTCATACATTAATAAAAAGATTTTATACTGAGTTTGAATACATTTATAAATTTAGTATGAATTTCAACTAAATAATTTTGAATAGTTAAGACACAAATTAACACAGGTGTGAAATTTATACAATTATTTTTATATGCTAATTAGGATCTAAAAGTAACTTAATCTACATTTAATTATAATACAAGAATTAAATATATGTTGTTAATTAATTACAATGTAAGAACTGATTTACAATGCAAGAACTGAGTATATGTAGTTAATTAATTACAGTGTAAGATTTACAACGCAAGAAGAGTATATGTTGTTAATTAATTATAATGCAAGAACTGATTTACAAGCAAGAAAAGTATATGTTGTTAATTAATTACAATGTAAAAACTGATTTATAATTCAAGAACTGAGTGCATGTTGTTAATTAATTACAATGTAAGAATTGATTTATAATTCAAGAACTGAGTATATGTTGTTAATTAATTACAATGTAAGAACTGAGTATATGTAGTTAATTAATTACAGTGTAAGAACTGATTTAGAACGCAAGAAGAGTATATGTTGTTAATTAATTATAATGCAAGAACTGATTTATAATTCAAGAACTGAGTACATGTTGTTAATTAATTATCAAGAACTGAGTACATGTTGTTAATTAATTATCAAGAACTGAGTACATGTTGTTAATTAATTATCAAGAACTGAGTACATGTTGTTAATTAAACAATGTGATTTATAATTCAAGAACTGAGTATATGTTGTTAATTAATTACAATGTAAGAACTGAGTAAAAACAGTACGTTTTTTATTTTAGCAAAAATAAATAAAACAAAAATCAGATGTGATATTACATAATAAACTTATAATTTTAAAAGTGTATCGTTAAATAGAAATAAAAATATATTTTAATATTTAGATGATTGCTTTCTGAATATTTAAATAAAAGGGAATCGTAATTTTTCAAGGAGATATCTGCTTTTATATTCTAATAACTAATTTTTATGTTTAAAAAGAAAATTTTAAATAAGAAAGAGAAATTGTTATAAAAATAAAAAATATTTTAGAGTAAAGTTTTGAAAAATTAAATTTTCAATGTTTGATTTTTAACTTAATCACAGGAATACTGTAAAATAAAAGTTTTTACGCACAGAAAATGAAATATTACATATATTTTTAATAAATAATGTAGCTTTGAAATAATAATAACATGAATTAGTATTAATTAAAAAATTTATTTAATACCATAACAATAGCAAATAAAACATTCTTTGCCACTTCTTGATATAAATTTTTTATTTTGAATAACAAATATGTTTTAGTAAATATATATGAAAATATTTATAATATAGTAATTTCAAAAATTAGGGAACCCCTCCCCCATAATATGCGTGATAAGGCGCACTATAACGAGTGAAGAATTCCCAATTTTTTTTACCATTTAAGAAAATTTAACCTAAAATTCACTTAACAGATGTTTGTTATAGATATTAAATTTGAAATTTACCTTAAATTTTTATGTGTTTGAAATTTTATTTTAGTAAGTGGTTTGGAAAAAACAACAATTGAAAACAATTTTTCATAAAAAGTTTACAGCATAAATTTCAAATGCATACCATTAAATAATTTGGAAAAGTACAAAAATAATTATTAGTTTATTATTTTAAATAGTTTATAACTTTTATTAAAGAAATCAATAACAATTTTAAATGCTTCTAAACTGTTTAAACCTTACGTAATTTTGATCATATTGAAAATTACTAAATTAAGTTTACTTAATATTTTTCTTTTCTTAGTAGATTTCAGATAGAATTGGTATTATTTTTTAATAAATTGATAATTAGCTCACAAATCTCCATTCAAAAAAATTTTGTTTTACAATCAAAAGATAAGGAAGGGAAAAGGGAAAAAAATATGAGGGAAAAAAAATATAAGGGATAAAATATGTAAGGAAAAAAAATACAAGGGGAAAAAATATATATTCTCAGCACGTTGGACCAGTTTATTATTCTTAAGTCTAATTTTTACGAACTTTTTACCAGCTTTGATGTCACGCGCAGTTGTGATAAAGCATATTTATCAGATTTTGAAGATAACCTTCATTCTCTGCTGAAAAAAAATCCACTAGATTTTTTTTTTTTTTTTTTTTTTGTGACTTTAATAGAAACATAACTTTGAAGAAACTATCCATGTACAAATCATTTACAAATTTAAAAAAAAAAAAAAAAAAAAGAAATGTGTTCATGGTTTAAAATACAAAAATTGAAATTAAGCATTTGAAAAGGATTTTATCTTTTTAATTGAGTTGTTTATTTTTTCACTGTAATTATCTTCTATGATAATTTTCTATAAGGTAAATAAATAAAAAAAATAAATGTAGGCTAAAGAGAAAATAAATCTGAATTTTATAATTATTTATTTTAATCTACACTGTATTAAAATAAATTCTCATATATTAAGAACAAGGCTTTATTGTATATACTACCTTATCAATTAATGTTTCAATACTTTTCGCTCTAAAAATGTATCATATAAAACGTAGCAATACAAATATATACTTAGCAAAATACGAATATTATTTATATTATTATTATTAGATGTGATAAGTGAAATAATCCTTCTGAATTTAAGCTGTTTAGATAAAGTAACTGAAAAATGAAAATTTAAATATTTTTAGCAATTAAATGATAACCCACGCACATTCAGTTTTAGTGCATTTTAAGATAGAAATTTTAAATAGTTATTGAATTCCTTTCTATTAAAGAAAATACAAAAAGTACTGTGACTTTTATCTAATCGTTTTGAACTTATATTTAGGTCCACCTTTTTCATAGCATTGAAGGACCCATATTAAGCTTTACTTTATTCCCCAAAAAATAATGAAACGAAATAACTTATCGCTTAAAATATTAGAACAAAAGACGTTAAAAATGCAAATAATATGAAAATTCTTTGCTTATTATTGAAATTAAGAGGTGATAAAACATAAGCAGAATAAGTCTCTTGTGATACTTTTATAATTTTTATTTAATTTTTCATAATTTGAATTGTTATTTAAATGCAATTCATTTAATATAAATATAAAAAAATAATTATTATTAAATAAAATAATGAATTTTAATAGCAATAAAAAATTTCAAATTTTTTTAAAAAATATGTCATAATTACATTATTCTACTATTATTATAATTACTATTCTATTATTATATCATTTTATTCTACATTATTGCTCTGTAAGCCGAATTCTTTGTTAAATTATTTTCCTTTCATTGAAATCATAAACATAATGTTTTTAATGGAAGAAAATAATTTAACGTAGAATTCGTCTTACAATAAATTAATAATGTAGGATAAAAATGTATGATATTTTAGACAGAAGCATCCATTCTAACATTGAAAATTTCCATGTAGCTAAATTTATGCACTGCAATAAAAATAGAATAATAAGTATTAGATTTTAATATTACGCTTTAAGTTTTAAATCCACAAAAATAGCAAATATTTATATTATAACTGATTGTAGTATATTTAAAATACTGACTGTAAGTTGATATACAAAACATAGGATATATTTAAATAAAAATGCGGCTGTTCATCTAGCTACCAAGTAAGTCTAAATTAATAATTCACAAACTGAGGTGAAAAGATTTTTTGATCTATTTGCAATTATTGAGGGTTTTTTACCAAATGATGCTAGTTGTATTTTGGATGCCCTAATATCCAATTTAGCCAATTTAATCTTGTTTTTAACTGATATAGTTTAATTTCTATGCAGTTAAATTGATGTTATAGTAGGTGCTGTTAAAAATTTTTAATTGTTGTTTTTAAGCTAAACTTTATTTATATTTTTATAGATATGGACAACTAATTAATCTTATCTTCAATTCTAATAATAAATATACATACTAATGGTATTAAAAAAATTCTGATTTTTTTCGTTGAATAAAAAAAAAAACTTTAAAAAAATTAAATTAAAAGTTCGAAAACTATACCCATTTGATGAGGAAGATTTGCCATTTTTGAGTAAACAACTGTATAAACAATAGCAAATAAATAATTTCTGTTCAATTAAATCTTACGCTAAAACGCTGTAAACTATCCAGACATGTTTAAATAAACCATCACTTAAGAAATCCTAAAAAGTTTGAGTATTATAGGTATGAATGATAAAAATATTTTTCTTCACTCTGCATTTTACTTTAGCATTAATAGCAATTGTCGTTTCACACCTAACCATTAAAAGAAAAAAAAAAAAAAACATATTTTAAAGGAACTCTGTTTACATATACTAAAAATAGAGCTCTATCTACGAAACCTAAGAGGGGGAACACAGCAATACCAATGCTCAAATCTCAAAAATACAGCAATACCAATGTTCAAATCTAAAAATACAGCAATACCAATGCCTAAATCTCAAAAATACAGTAACACCAATGCTCAAATCTCACAAACTTCCAGCAATTATTTTTTTGGAGAAAAACTGCCATTTATATACAGCCCCTTCGAAAACAGCAAAAAGAATTTAAGGGATCTATTTTTGTATGCATGGCTAGGGCTAAAAAGTCGCTGCTGATTGGAAGTCGCTATAGCAACCGAGAGCGCAACACAGCGATTCAATTCATGGGCAGAACTCACACCATGTGAAATATTTCACGAACAGAAATCGTGAAACGATGCGATGTCTAAGAAAAAGTATAATTTTCCATGCTTCTTTCGAGGGTTGGCTTTATGACATTTGAATTGCAGGAACGTGCTGATTCGATACAAAGTAATTAAGTTTTCCTCGCGGTATATGACAGGATAATATTTCATCGCACAAAAGAAATCTCGAAACGCAGTGACTGCAGAAGCAAACCTTCGGCCACATTTTCTTATTTCGCCCCCTTTTAGGTAATAATCTGTATAAAATTCGTTAAGTTTCAGTCGTGTTTCCGGCTGCAGCTTAAAAAAAATTAATGTTGTGAATTATTTCTTCCTCCCTCTTCGAAACTCTTATTATAAATTTTCAGGAATGGGAATGAAACATATTTTATATATGTTTCAGAAGTGAATTATTTATTGTTATTTTATCTTTTTTTTTTTCTTTCCATCGTTGCATGTAGAAATGAATTATTTTTTTAATCGCTGCCATTTTTCGATCCCGTTTCATTAGTTATGAGAAATATAAATCGAATATCGGAGAAGTAATATTTTTAGTAATATATATGCAGCTTGAAATATAAAGCAGGTAAAAAGATGATAGAAGAATTTATTAAATATTTTCCTATCCGAAGTATAATAATAGCTCATAAGTGCTTGAAAATAATTTTTGCATCTTCCAGCCTATTATTTATACATACATTAAAAAATATTAGATTTCTTTTTACCTTTTTTTATTTTTTTACAAATACTTTAAAATAATGAATAGTTAACCATATTACTAAAAATTAAAATTCTTAAACTTTAATCCAATTTTTATTTATTATTAAAAAATAAAAAATTGCATTAGCAGTGATGCATATAAAATATCTTAAAAAATATAGTTTAAGGAATACAAATTATTAAAAATGCGAGAAATTATTCTCATATTTTTAATATAGTATTTTAATTATCTTCATTGCATTTTTGTACTAACAGTACATCACGATTATAATTTTGTATGTCTTCAGATCCCAATTTCTAACAAGTGATATTGAAAAATAAAAATTGTTCCTAATAAAATAAAGAAATTGACCCATCTTTGTTGGATGATCTAAAATTATAATACTTCAAAAAAGCAGCTTATTAAATATGTGTTAATTATATAATAGAATTTAATAATTACAGAATGCAATTATTTATTAATTACATAATAAAATTACTAAATAATTGTAAAGTAATTAACAAACGAGAAAAATGCTTATTTATTGAAGAACTCAATCTTATATAAATACAAAATCTAAATAATTTTATTTACTGTAATTTAATTTTTTTTTTTTTTTCAAAACAATTATATTCTATAAGTAATTTTTTTAGGAATTAAGATTATCATGCGTGATCCAGTATCAATCGAATGCTTTCTGACAAACATATCCCGAGTTATAAATGCTAGAGTACACTAGCAATTATCTTTATTACATTCTGAATTAAGTGCATCACGGTTATGTATTTATATGTCTTCAGGTTCCAATTTCTAACAAGCAATATTGAAAAAACAAAAATTGATTCTAATAAAATAAAAGAAATTAATCCATCTTTGTTGGATGATCCAAAATGATAACTCTAATAACAACCCTTCAAGAAAGCAGCCCATTAAATATCCTGTGCACTGATTTCTCAGATCTTTTACCAAAAAACCTGTCTTCAGGAAAGCACCTGGCTTCCAAGAAAGAGTTGTGAAACAAGATGGAATGATTGGGACAGGAAAAGAAAAAACATGAAAAATGAGAGCAAAGAAGAAAGCAAATATAAGAGAATCCCCTATGACAAACACAGTCCTTAATGACCAGCAATTTTTAACTCTTGAAAACAGGCGGGCAAAATGTGACAAGCGACTTAGGGAATCAGCTGCCGTGGTCATATTAACAGATTAGATATATCACTGTGCTGATGGCATGGTACAACCCATTATAGTCACGAAGTCTTTCACTATTTGATTTTAATGTTACCTTTCACACGAAGTCCTCTGTGTCTTTTATGCTGAATAAATTTAGGACTTGCTTGAAAAACTCATCAGGTATTGAGAGTGTATGATGTGGGAGTAACCATTTGACCATTGACGCTATCCTTTATGCATGAAAATCTGGTTAGGAGTGCATTGAAAGGTGCAACAAGATTTGTCACGAAATAAAATGATAAACGTACAGGGGAGAATATCATGCAAAATGTTTCACCATTGAAGGAAATGTTAATATAATTTGTGACATGTGTCCTTTATTGCGTGATGTTCTCACAAAAGATAGAAAAAAGCAATGGATCATCCTAAATCCCAACTAATTTGGTATTTGAAAAAAATGTATTTAACTTGAGAACCTTTAGGTTAAAAATTCTCATATAACAATGCAATTGTTTTTAAAATATAAAATAAATAAATAAGATTAAATATTTATTTTTATTTTGATAATTGTAATGATGTATCCTTAATACATGTCATTTTTCAAATTTATTTATTTACGAAATTAGTAACTGAACATTTTAATCAGATCTACAAATATTGTTTTAAAAAACGAGATGCATATTTTTAGAAACAAAATTAATCATTATTTAATAATATATTCGTGTTTGAGTTAGGCAATCTCTTTATAATCAGCTATGCACTTTATGCGATAGACCTGTCAGAGTAATTAGTATTATATAAAAAATAGTTTTTCAGCATTTCAAATATTACAGTTTAAAGAAAAAAAATTCTTTGTTAAAAAAAGTCATCTTTGTTTAACTGGTATTAAAGTTCCTAACACAGTGCAATATTTATTTTGTAGGCTATTTTGTTATCTATTTTTAGAAGTAATCATTATACGTATTAGTGCATTATATTCATTACATGCATTATGTATTAGTGCAAATATACGGATAAAATGAGGTTTCTACATGTCAGCAAAATTTGTATCATTTATATATTTACTGCTATAACAACATTCATGTAAAATGCTTTATGTCAAAATGATTAAAAATTATTCTATATTTGAATATTTTTAGGCATATTTTCTATATTTTCTAGTACATATAAATTCTAGAAAGTTTCTAATATTTTTCAAAAATCACGGATGAATTGCATATTGTGAGTAAAAAATTTAACGATTCAATATCACTAATCAAATTTTGGTAAATTTTATTTTTTCATTTTATTCTTAGATGTTAGATGTTTTAAAGTTAGGAAATGAATTTTAAAAAATCCTTCAGAATACAGCAGACATTTTATTTTCTCTGACTGCAATATTTTATCAGCCGATTGAAATCGGTGTATTTTAAAACGTAGGAGAATTTTCTGAAACTCACATAAACATTATAAAATTTTCCTGTAATATCGTAAGTATATATTAAAGACAAAAATTTTGATAAATGGGGAAAAAATATGATTATTTTTAGGAAATTAAGTAAAAATAAAGATTTTTCAAGTATATAAGTAATTTAATTTTTTTACAAAAAAAAAAAAAAAAAAAAATTGTACCTATTATAATAATTTTAATTCAACTTAAATATCTGAGAATATGTTTCGTAAATTAAAAAAATGTTGTTATAGCTAAAAAAAAGATGCAAAATGTATTTAAAAAGAAAAAAATAATTCATCGCAAAAAAAAGTTTTAAATCGATAATTATATTCTGGTATTCTAATTATAATAGTACATTTGATTTAAAATCTTTATAAAACTTAAACCATTAAATTTTGCATTATTTATCAAATAATTTTAAACGGGCAATTAAAATATTTTAAAAATAACTTATGTAAATAAGTTGTATACATGAAATATATAATTTATAGTTCTAAGTTCTTTAACAAGATTAAACACAAAAGCTTTCTTTTTTCTTAAAACTATAGTCATTATGACAGTACAATCAGAAAGAAACGAATTTTTACTTTAATATCATAGAAGATGTTAACTGAAAAGCATAATTTGAATCAATATTTAATTAAATAATATATGGTAAAAATATATATTCAATATAAAGAATTAATTAATAAAGATTTAAGGAAAATAACTTCCGGTCTTATGTAAGAATATTTAAAATGTGAAACACAAATACTCAATTGCATTTAGTCACATTGTTGAAAATTTCTTTGTAAGAAAGAATTATCTTTCAGTTAGTCAAGAATTTCAAAATAACACAAGTGAAATAACATCAAAGCATTTTAAAAACACATTCTTAAAATTAGAATATCTTTTCCAGGATAATCTTACAAAAAACAAATTCTTTTAGTATATTTTAGACCAATGGTAGTCAACCTGGTCCCTACTGCCCATTGGTGGACATTCCAGCTTTCATGATAGGCGGTAGGGATTTTGTCAGTTACTGACTTGCCAATACTTTCTTTTTTTTTAAATTTAATTGATTTGTTTAAAATCTTGAAATAGAGTTTTCAGTTATTGTTTAAAAATGTCTGTCATATCCAAATTTGTGGAAAATGATATTCAGTTTATTGATGCCTTTCCCTACTTCTATTTTGTGGAATCAACTTTTAGAGTTAAGCTGTGAAGCTTTTAGCTGTTAATGATATTATAAAGAAAGAATCTGTCTGAATGTTTCCAAAAAGAGGAGATCTTTGTTTGTTCCTTTCAAACATTGACCAGATACCCAGTATTCAGATTCACAGCATTAGAGATCTCATTAATAATTTAATTAATTAAATGTCACTTCATTATATTTCATGCTTGTATGAATACAAAGTATAAATAAAAGCTAGATTTAAATGCAGTAAGGTGTTTTATAAATATTTATTCTGCCAAACTTAGGGAACGTCCGACACAAAATATTTGGTAACAAATTATTAATATATGATTTAACTTGCTGTAACTTTGATTTATAAATTTTATAATGTAAAGTTACTTCCCTACTTTATAAATCACCACAATTGTGGAACTTGTGGGTGGTTAGAAAATTTTACTACTAGCAAAGACGCAAGAGTAGGCGGTAAGCATAAAAAGGTTGACTACCCATGTTTTAGATTAAATTCTATTACATTCTTAAATCCTGAATGTTCTACTAGTTTTAGTTTTTCAGAATATGAGAACACATCCTTTAAATTTTCAAAATAACATTCATGGTATAAAAATTTAAAATATATGTATAGTTATCATTATAATAATATATTTTAATTATTTCTATGTAATACACAAAAGCATCGTTGTAACAGAAGATAAAAAAAAGCTGCAATTATCTTCCTGTAATCACTCCTGCCTAACCTGCACTCATTCATTCATTGAGAAAAAGAAAGGAAAGAAAAAAAATAATAGGTGAACATCTTTTCTGGTTAATATCTTCAAAAAAGACAATTCCTCATTGTCTTTAACTTATCCTTCAAAAATTGGTACCGAAAAAGATAGGGAAATAAAAATAATATAAAAAAAACTAGAGGTAAAAGAAGAAGAAAAAAAAAAAGAAATAACGATAGGAAGAAGGAGGCGTAAAGGGAGGTGGGCTTGTGCCCATCAATAGAACATTCAGACATTTCAGAAGGAAGAGGAACCGGACTAATTAATGACCGTCCGTGCACCCTCCAGCGGTTTCGTTAATTACAGCGCTCGGCTGCCGACAGACTCAGTAATAAAATTAATGCGCAACGAGACCACATGTGGGTCAAGTTGGTGCTCTTTTACTAGCTGCAGACTCTAATGAGAACGGGTGGTGGCAGAAAAAGAAAGATTGAAAGTTGGCAGTGCTTGGAGCACCGGTGTAAAGAAGTTTCTGATGGTCTTTCACGGCATTCTGTTAAGACAAAAGGAAAGGTTTAGATACCTTCGACACCTTATTCTGTGGTTCTGATTCAAATGAATTAATGATGGTAAAAAAAGACAGGAATTCAACATTCAAGTGCTGAAGAATTCTTGGTTGTTTAGAAATAAAGACCAAATAATATTTTGTAGGCATTTGATTATTAGAATGTCAATGAAAAAAGAAGATTCCTATAAGTCTGTGAATTTTCAAAGTCAAAAAGAGTTTTAGATGTCTAAAATTACAATGCTTTTGGAGTACCGATGTAAGAGAAGTTTCTGGTGGTCTTTTTCACAATATTCTGTAAGATAAAAAAGGAAAGGTACAGAAGTCAGATACAAATGAATTAATGATAGTAAAAGACAAGGATTCAACATTCAAATACTGAATTCTTGGCTGTTTAAAAATCAATAGCGAAAGCAAATGGCAAAAGCAATAGCGAGACCAAGTAATAATTTGTAGGCATTTGATTATTATTATAATGCCAATGAAAAAGAAGATTCTTATAAGTTTGTGAATTTGCAAAATCAAAAGAGTGTTTGATGTACTCCAAGCACATAAACTTTATACATGTGCTTGGAGTACCGGTGTAAGAGAAGTTTCTGATGGTCTTTCACGGCATTCTGTAAGACAAAGGGAAAGGTTTAGATACTACGTTCGACACCTTATTCTGTAGTGTGATCCAAATGAGTTAATGATGGTAAAAAAGTAAAAATTCAACATTCAAGATGATTCTTTTACCATATGAAGAATTCTTGGTTGTTTAAAAATAAGGTAATAGCGAAACCAAATAATATTTTGTAGACATTTGATTATTAGAATGTCAATGGAAAAAAGAAGAATTCTTACAGGTCTGTGAATTTGCAAAGTCAAAGTGTGTTTGATGTATAAAATTATGGAGTGCTTTTAAAGAGAAGGAGAGCATCTTTGTAAAGATTGAAGTTTCTGATAGTCTTTATTCAGTATCCTGTATGAGAAAAAGAAAGGTTCAGATATGTTCGACACTTTATCCAGTAGCCCAATACAAAATTAATGATGATAAAAAAACAAGAATTCAATATTCAAGTACTGAATGTTCTTACAAATAAGATTAATGATGATTGAATTCAATATTCTGTACTGAATTCTTGGTTGTTTAAATAAAGCTGAAACCAAAAATAATATTTTAGAATGTCAATTTTGAGTTATTAGAATGTCTTCAGTATCCTGAAGAAAAAAGAAAGGTTTAGATATGTTCGACACACTTTTATCCAGTAGATACCAATTAATGATAAAAAGACAAGAATTCAATATTGAAAGAAACCAAATCAAAGGCAGTTAGATGATTATTATAGACAGTGTTTGGAGTACAGTGTTTGGAGTACCGGAAGAAGTTTCTGATAGTCTTTCACGGCATTCTGTAAGACAGGAAAGGTTTAGATACGTTAGACACCTTATTCTGTGGTCTATCAAATGAATTAATGATGGTAAAAAAAGACAAGAATTCAACATTCAAGTACTGAATTCTTGGCTGTTTAAGAATAAAGTAATAGGAAGACCAAATAATATTTTGTAGACATTTGATTATTAGAATGTTCCTATAAGAAGCTCCTATATATCCTATAAAAAGTTCCTATAAAAAGAAGATTCCTATAAGTCAGTGAATTTGCAAATTCAAAAGATGTTAGATGTATAAAGTTAAAGTGGTTGGAGTATCGGTAGAAAAAAGAAGTTTCTGATAGTTTTCATGTAAGATAAAAGAAAAGTTTAGATACGTTCGACACTTTATTCAGTAATATGATATAAATGAATCAATGATGGTAATTAGTTATTCAGGTACTGAATTCTTGAATGTTTAGAAATACAGCAATAGCTATAATAATATTTTGTAGGCATTTGAATAATAGAAAGTCAATGAAAAAAGGAGATTCCTATAGGTTCATGAATTTGCAAAGTCAAAATAGCATTAAATGCATTCAAATACTTTATTCAGTAATCTACCACAAATGAATCCACAGTGATAAAAGATGAAGATCAACATTGAGTTGAAAATTACTGAAGAAATAAACGAACCTTGAAGCCAGAAATAATAAATGGGAAACCGAAAAATAAATGTCTTATTTCTAAACCAAAAGAAAAGATTTTAAGTTTAGATATAATACATTTTTTATTCAATAATCAAATACTGGTGCTTAAAAAAAATAAATCAACTGTGAAGCCAAAATAAGTAATTGTGTAACCCACATTCTTCTTTAAAAATATTTTGGCTACAATAAGTTTATTATTTTGTAAGGAGAATAAATGAATTAAAATAAATAGAAGTTTCAGGTTTAGATATTGTTATTACCTTATTCATTTTCAAATTAAACGATGTGCTTTTTAGGTATTCTTTCTCGGGAAAAATAACTTTAGATTTAAGAGTGCATAGTACAAATGAATTGATGGTAAGAATAAAAAGGCAGATAACTAGTTTTGGAAATTAGCATTTCTTTTTAAAATGAATACTACTAGCAATATTTTGAAAGGCAAAAAAGAAAAGAATATGTGCTCGACAGCTTATTCAATAAAACCGTTCAAATAAATGGTTAGTACTGAAAAATAAAGAATTTAAGATAAATATTTCGCTAGAAATAAATCAAGATAAAGTTCACATAAGTCTTAGTAGATATATAAAAATTTAAAACATTTAAAAAGCAGTGTCCTTTAAGAAAAGTAACAGTTTGCAAAATTTTTGTTAACTCTACTATATACCCTTATTTTTTTCTACATTAAACATTTAAAAAAAGATAAAGACGTATTGGTAATATCGATTTACATAGTCTTAAAATAATCTTAACTGAATGTCTGGGGCATACTTATTCACTTAAGCATTTGATAGAAAAGATAAGAGGTTTTTTTAAATGTCTACTGACAAATAACCGGAGAAATAGCAAACTATTGAGTTGTACTGCTTTTGGAAAGTAATAGCATTTCAAAGTCTCCTTATTATCATTATAAATGGAAATTCATACAAAATTTACATTTCAAGCATTAAAGTTTGTGAGAATTTTATAAAGTTATTTACGAATTTAATTTCAATTTCCTTTTTGTATAAATGAATTCAAATGTTTCGCCTTTAGCCCAAATAATTGCAGTTTTTATACCACAGAAAAATTAATCTTTAATGTATTCTAAGGTCAAATAAAATATTGGTAACAGCTTACAATTTAATTGCTATTTGAGATAATTGAAACAAAAAGTAAAAAGGAAGCTATAGCAGAAAGCAAAAAATACCAAAATGTAATAAAATAATGAAAAACGATTTTAATGGGAACAGAATGTATAGAATTTTATTATATGGCCCTTTAAATATTTTTTTCAGAGTTATATCGATTATTTTTAATTTTTCAAATGTGTTCTTAAAAGTGTCAATATATCATATATAATTCGTATATCTTTTGTGCAATCGTTTTCACTATACTACAATCCTATAAAAAGTTA